>JAQGAA010002434.1:0-12667 GCA_034696425.1 Isotoma viridis | reverse complement strand
GAGTGTCTCATGGATGTGTTTCCAAGATCCTAAATCGGTACCAAGAGACAGGAAGCATCCGACCGGGAGTTATTGGTGGAAGTAAACCCCGAGTTGCAACACCTGAGGTTGAAAATAAAATTGAAGAATTCAAGCAAGATAACCCTGCTATCTTCTCGTGGGAAATTCGCGATCGCTTAATCAAAGTAGGCTCCAGACTATTCTTTAGTTGCTTTAGCACGTTTTTTTTAAAACAAATCTCTCTTTTGACGAAAAAATAGTCAATTCGAATTTTTATTTAAAGTAGAATTTCCTATAGTAAAAATTACTGTAAAGAGAAAGTCCTGGGCCTATTTTCTACATGCGATCTCACATTGCCCCCCTTATATTACTTTTTCTTCATCTCAATCTTTTTCTGAAAGTTATACCTGCATGCTTTCTCTTTCTTGAATGTATCTGGTTTTTTCAAATAATTTATTTTTAAATATGCTAACATAGTTTTTATTTTATTTTTTTAATTTAGGATGGAATCTGCGACCGTAACACAGCACCTTCAGTCAGTTCAATCAGCCGTGTTTTACGAGGAGGTGGAGGTAGTTATATGAAAAAAGAAGACATTTACGACTATAAAAATCAGAAGGATCACAGTATCAATCGAATTTTAGGAGGTGAGTATTTTAAAGAGTTTCCTGCTGAAAGTATCTTAAAAACGGATTGAATAGGGTTAAAATTCACTACATATAATAGGAGTAATAAGACTTTGAACAAACTTACTTTTTAAGAAAATTCAGTCTAGCGAAGAATCCTTTAAGTTATCTAAATAGACTTAAATTAAAGTGCAACAGGTTTAGCAAAAACTTTAGTTTATTTTTGTACAAAAGAAAAAGTTATTTTCAGTTGGAAAAGGGAGTTAATCATATTGTATAAAAAGGCTTTTTATATCACATCATCCGATTGGGAATCAGATTACTTTGTTATGATTTGGGATTTGAAGGGCTTTGAATTTCAGTATAGTGAAGAAAATACTTTCAGGTGCAATAATGCATTGGGATGGAACAATTTATTAAAAGTTTATTAGAAGGGTCATTGCATAATAAAATATCACCTTTGACGCATCTTCCTTTCTACACTTTTGAAGGGTTGGGCAACTGTCATTTAGTCGGCTTACTGACTTTTTGGTGTAAAAAGAAGTTTAAAGGAAGTCGCTAGTTTGTTTAAAAGCTAAAAGACTTCCTTATTTAAAACGTTGTAATAAAAGTTGAGTAAAGGCCGATTTTGATGTTCAGTTTAACTCTACAAAGCAAAGTGTTGATTGTCTGTTTTTATATCAAAGCTTGGGAAATCATATATTTCTATATAATGATTGTGTACAAAGTAAATTCTGGGTTGAGGAATCATTTCTTTGTCATACGATTTACTCACATGAAAAGTTCAAATTTTCGATTGAATCGCTATTTTTAAACAGGTCGGAATTCTTATTTTTATTAAAGTCAAGTTCAGATCATTAAATGAGTTTCTCAGATTTGTACAGAAAAAATTCTCACGGTTCTGTTTACGTTCTCTATTTATGTAATGCATTCACATAATATTTTTAAATACAATAGGAGACTTATCAGGTTCAATGGATGACTCGGATACAGAAAGTGAACCGGGTATACCCTTAAAGCGAAAACAGCGTCGTTCTAGAACAACATTTACATCAGAGCAATTGGAAGAGCTCGAGAAATCATTTGAGAGAACACAATACCCCGACGTGTACACGAGAGAAGAGTTAGCCCAAAGAACAAAACTTACTGAAGCCCGTGTTCAAGTCTGGTTTAGCAATCGGAGAGCCCGATGGCGTAAACAAATGGGTAGTTCCGGTTCCGTAGCTCATCACCATCATCATCATGCATCAGTCAGTAGTTCCGGTTTCAGTCCTCTTCCCTTACCAGTGCCTTATCCTTCAGCTGCAGTAGCTGCAGCGGCCGCTGCGGCTGCAAGTGCTTCATCAACCGGGTCAAGTGGGTCAAGCTCATCTCCTTTAGGTGGAGGCCACTCATCTTCAGTAGGCTATGGAAGTAGTGGTGGGTATAACCATGAGAATATTCAAAATTCCACTTCCTCATGTCATGTTAATTCTCAAGCGGCTCATTGGGCTAATGGAAGATCCTCCCATCTCCTTTCTCAGAATCATTTTGGATCTGCTGAATCTCAGGTATGAGAAAAGTTCTTGAAATTGTCTTTGTTGAGAAAAGTTGAATATTAGACATCAATAATAGGCATTAACCTTTCATGAAGTCAAAAGTCAAAAAGTCATCTCATAATCCTTTTTCTATTTTGTGGTACCGTCGCATTTCATCGCTTGGTCAACTGGAAATTATTTACTGAAAGGAAAGGAAAGAGATGAACAATAAAAGGGCACCTTTTGGCTTCTACTGCTATAAAAGTCAACTCAATTGTTAGGTTTGCTTAATGAGTTGATGACAGGTTAGAATACGTTTTTAGAGAAAAGGTTAGCAAATGGTCCCTCCCACAGACATTAGAAAACAATCATTAGCCTTGTCCAAGTTTGGGCCACCCGGTACTCATATCGATGACATTCTTATGACATTTTGTTTATAATTGATGACATGATTTTGTTATCTTTAGGGATTTACATGACCTCACAAGTTAAATACTTTAATCTTCCACTCATATTTTTCTTGTGCTTTCATTTTCAATATACTCACTTTTTTAATTACAAACTAGAATAAGAAAAGCAAAAATACTTGCATATTTCAAGTTATCTGACGAATTTAGACATTTTGACATAAAATCAAGAGGTGTGGTTCATCTTCTGAATATGTATTATTATATGAAATATTCAACCTTTATTCATATTGCCATTTTTTATGAATATAGATGATGAGTTTTTTGTCAAATGCCAATGGAAATTCCTCAAGCTCGGGAGAATTTGGCAGTAGCCACGGCCACGGACATGGTGTATCAAACAATACAGGAAATTCTTCAGTAAACGGTGGTGGTGGTGGTACAGGTACCAATGGTGGGGCGGAGAACTGGCCAGCTACTTGGAACACTTCCCATCAATTCACATCTGACAATTACACCAGGTAGGTCTAAGACCCATAATAACAATCATTATAGCTTTTATAACATAACACTCTTCTCCCAGTAACAACCTCTTTTCTATACAATTAGACCTCTTTCAGCCTTTTAAAGCCATATATACCTACTCTTCCTTAAAGGTTTCATCAACCGAGTTATAATTTCTCTGTGGTACTTATACATAGCAGTGAGTGTGTGGTTGTTGTCTTGTAAAAGAACATTTTGTTTTGTCCACATATCAATAGCACTATACACAGTAATACTTCATATCAGACATAAAATAACATTTTTACTCTGAGACATTCACTCAAAGAAATAGAAATTAAAGAGTTTTTGTTTGTTGAATACTTCGCTTTACTTTCGCATAACTGACTTCTAATGGCATTAATAGATATATAATATACACAATGTTTGTCTCCTTGTGAATGCTTGCTAAGTCAACCTTTAATTTGGTAATCCAGTAGTTTAGAATTCACAACAGTTCATCATGCCTGTCTAAAGGGATTAGGATTGTAATATCGTCTTAAATGTCGTACTTGTAGTCAAATTATTATTTTGTTCGGTGGAGGTCCTTTTCTTTATAGCTGGTGTATTATCATGTTGTACCACTTATGATTATTGTTTATTAGGATGTATCCATTGTCAATTTGTCATTTACTTTGTAATCTGATATCTGTATTTATTTAGAATGAAGTAAAAATACAAGCTTTTTCATTTAGAAACATAAAAATAAGGTAAAAGGTACTGTAATATTTATACATTCTTTTAATAGGACTTTTTACTTTGATTTCTAGCATGATGGCGGCCAATTTAGCCTCTGCAAACAATGACATGTTTGCCACTTCGGTAATACCCTATCATCATCATCACCATCATCATGGGCACCCCAATCCTCTAGCAGCCCAATTCGGATCGTCCCAAGCCTCAAATATGTACAAAAACTATGCAGTCGCAAAAAATCCTCAACCATTGGGTCTTTTTTGATAAATTATTTTATTTGGAATAGTAAATAATATACAGGCTACCTAACAATATATAATACTTCAGAATTCCCAACTCATCCCTTTATATAATTGTGATTTTAGTCTTATCGCATAATTCCGTCAATTACATATAATTTATATTTACCCTTACCCTAAAACACTGCGTAGTTAAATTAATTAAACTCAGTATTAATTCTATCACATTCAAATGTTGATACTGTAGAAGTCATTTTGTAATAATATCAAAACAATATTTAAATCTTAGAATTTTATAACAGAAACCAATATAATTAATGTGGTGACTTGTATCCAACAACGTCTGAGAATATTTTGTGCCAAAATCTTGTAAATAAAATATGAATTTACATTACACAAGTATTAAATCAAAGTTGAATAGAATAGAATATAATTAATTAGCCCGTACCTGGCTGTAGTAAGTGCCTCTTCAAAATGTAGATTATATATTACAGGTACTCATAAAGTAAATTTTGTATAAGGTTCATTCTTATGAAAATGCGACATTTGATTGACAAGGCGTGACCACCTATCATATATATCATATTTTAGTACTATACAATATCTAATCTTGACAATACGAGAAGAGAGAGAGTTCGGCCAAGTAAATTCAAGATAGTTTTATTTTGCAGAGATGCAGGTACCTACATATTCTTGATAAATCTTAAAAAATAACGTCCATCGCCATTTGAAATCAATGTTATTAAAAATGGCTAAGCACCCGTTAAATTGCAGATGTAAATTATATGTTTGTAAATTATGTGTACTTACATTTTTAGTTTTTAAGTTATTTCTTTGATTTGTGGTCTTAGGTAGTATTGTTGTTTATTTTAGATTTTAAACTTTGTTCCCTAGTGTGTAATCATCCTTGTACGTGTATCATTCATTACATTGAGGCCTTGTATCTGCCTTTGGGGTTAGATTACTGTAAAATATTTGTCACTTAAAGGTTTATGCCAACCGTTCCTATTCGAAATGCAATAAAAAATGAATCGTTTAAACATGAAAAACTACTTCATCATCGTCTTTTAAAATTTAAAATTTTTTTGAAACCGTGATCAAGCTGCTCTTTTATAAAGGACTTTTCATGAAATCATAAATCATTCTTTAAGTGGGTACTTCAAAAATAATAACATTTCATGATGATCAGTCCTTGTCATAATCTCGTTAATAGATGTCTTTGAGTATGTTTGGCTGTAAGAATGCCATTTTTGGCATTTATATTTGATAGAAAAGTAAGTAGTGATCAAAATCTGTAAAAGTGTTCTGAAAAGGATTATTGTTTAAGAAATGACTTGGCAAATTTAATGAAAAGGTTGTAACTAGGGTGTCCTGATGTAAGTAGGTGCAACTCGTGGGTTGTTGTGATCAATCATTTAGATAATGCATCATCTTTCATTTTGAGACAGAATTTTTAAATTTTTGTAAGACATGTAAGAAAAGTAAATAAATGTAAATAATTAGTCGTAAAGGGCAGATAGTATTGATAAAACACCCCCATTCGTGTTTTTAGCCCGCTCTCCCAAAAGAATAATGGTCCGATAACCCACAAAATTAGATGCATTCATTTTTTAATACGATACGCATACTAAAGATAAGTTTACAGTATTGCAATTCAATCATGAGTAAAAGTCACACATTGAAGAAACTTTGCTGATAAAAATTTTTTTGAGAATATTTATCAATTCCAAAATGAAAACACAAGATGGATTACATAAATTTATTTGAATTTGAGAATCAAAACTGAACCAAATAAAATCCATAAGGTCAGACCACAACAAAAACAAATTCATTCTTGAAGCTAAACTTTCAGTGGAGTTATTTTATTCGGTTTGAATATTTATATATGGGTGATTTTTAACTAACATTCAATATAGAACTAGAGACCAGTTCAACCTAAAAAATACCTGATAAAAATATTAGGTTATTTAGGTCATTTCCTTTGATTTCTTTTTTGTCTTCTTTTTTAAATTTAACAATGAACAATTTAGTTTTAATGCTTGAAATTGTAGGAATCCATTGAAATAGACGGGGGCTCTAAATTCTATTTTCCACATTTTTAATGCATATCTAATATCAGTTCTAGTAAATTTCAATATTTCATTCCCTTAGAATTTTATTCCGTAGGAATAGTACAGTTTAGAGATAATCTTAAAAGAACGTAATATAAATAGGGTGTTCGGAGCAAGCTACCAATGCCCGTGGGACTGGCAAAATGTCATTTTCAGAGTTTATTTCATTTTTCAATCCATATTGGAAGCCAAAGGAACTTTTCTAGGATAGAAAAAAATGATGCAGATAAATTAAGGAAGTAATACTCTGATTTTATTTGACATTTATGCATTTATTTAATTAATTTTAGATTAAATTAATCGTCAATTTGCTTTTAGATAATGTAATATTCAAAAGGAACCTAAAATAAAATCTTAATTTAAAATATTTACAAGCTCAAATTTGTAAATATATAATAATAAATTCACTGTCTAAACTTTCCAAAACATGTAATAAATTGAATTAATTCATGTTACGATATACTAATATACTAATAATAGGCATTTTTATTCATAAATGTTTTTGTTCTTTAATTTTCTTCATATTGTTATCGATAGGTCAGAAGTGACCAATTCGAAATATTTTCCAATGTGAAAGGGGTTGAGAACTCTTCAAAACCATTGTCTTGCTTTAAAACGTATTTCAAGTTCATTAAATTAAGCGAATAAGAACGTTGGTTCACTTATGCAACACTACAGAAATAGTGTTATACTGTCAGTGGCAACATTATCTCAACATGGACTTCTCATTTGAGTTATTATGCATTTCCTAAGGTATTAGTTATCCCTGACAAAATTCTTAACTAAAATTTCAAAATTTTATGAATTTTTTACAACTATTAACATATTAACTCGAAAGCGTAAATTAACTCGTACATTTGTACTACTTAACCCAAAAGCAATGTATTTTTTACCAGGCATTTTGAACTTATCCTATGGGTGAATTGCATAAGCTATAAGGATAAGGAATTTCAACGAATAAACCCCAGCAGTACATTTGAAGTCAAGGATATATTATTTCATCAGATAGGATATAATACATAAGCGTGTGGTGGGGATGATGACAAGGACAAGACAGACTCTTATGTCTTCTTATTTTCTGGAAGAAACGGTACTCAGGGGAGGCAGAAAGAATTCTTTCAGTTAGGATTTGGCAGTTCTCATGACGTCTATCTATTCTGCTGACTGCTAACCCGATATCCACCCACCATCGACTTTGATACCACACAAGTAAATAGTTTTAGTCCAAATACCACATTTCCGGTCTTATCTCACTTTTTTCCTCGCATAAAAGTTTAAAAATTAGTCAGTATTTAAAAAAAATGAGTTAGTACTTCCTCAAAGGCTTAAACTGTGCTTAACACTCCTCTTTTACTTAATTTTTCGGAACTTCGTTGTATAATTCAATTCCATTGAAATTATTAAACATCCACCCACAACTAGACACGAAGAACTGTAAGTATTTGTGGAGCCTTTGCAAAATTTACAAAGTTGAAGGAAAGCCTGGTCTAACTGGTTTACTCTTGTTATATAATTTCCTCTAAGGTTTGGGTCAGTACTATTTCTCAAAAGCAACAAGTGAATTTGTTTCAGAGTAGCTGGAATCTTTGTCCGACAACTTTGTATCGTTTTTCCTCTGGAAGTGTAACAAGCAGGATTATAAGGTAACATCATATTCACTTAAATAGATAAGATAAAAGAAAGGGTAATGTAAGTTAATTACTTGAAAAATTTAATTTTAAATATCCAATTGAAGGCTTTACACATGCCTTTGCATATGTTATTACTTCTGAACTATTCCAACTAGATATATGCTATGGTTTTTATTTTCTACTAAATAAAGAATTCAAGAAACTTACAAATAAACATTTGAGATGAATTTGTGAATATTCAATCCCTTTTGCTTAGGTATGATGAATTGTAATCTAAGATTGAAATGGCTGATTAGCTGAGCAAATTCATTGAAAGATAAACTCCATCATTGCGATTACTGAATCAGTTTTGCATCAAATCAAAGTATAAGTCTGGAAAATTTAATTTTGGCATTTAAGAAAATTTAGATAGTTAATTTTGTAATGAAACTGTTACTGATTTTTTTTTGTCAAAAGTTAAAATGACACATCAATCTCATGATGCCTTTGTAAAGCTTGTTTCTTATAAGCACAAGGAACAGACAGATAGTTGATCCATCTGTTCCGATTCATTCATATTCAAGTACATAACACATAAGTCACCTTTACGAAAAATGCCTTACCTAAACTATATATAATTGCGTGGGCAACACTGTGATATCTAAGTAGTCCATAGTTGAAAAAACCTTCAATTCCAAAAGACCTGGCGACTAACTTCTAGCACCACACACCCAGCGTATACATTAAGGCCAACAGATTATTAAAAATATTTGAGATATGTAATCTCATTCCACAGAAGTCATTGGTAAAAGACCAACATGAAGAATCTCTTGTTCTAAATTTTTCCGAGCATTTATAGATATAAAATAGATCTCAAACCAAAAATAGAGAGAAATTGCGTCTTTCTCCCTGACTTGACTTGGTGAAATACTTTCTAAGGAAATAAAATGGATAAGGGATGAAATGAGGTTGAGTTGAAGTGATATCATATGAGGGTCGGGTGAATACGGAGTAATTTTATATTATCATGGACCCGTCAGTGGCAGACATATTGTACACAATAGAATTCAATTGAGCTGAAGAGTTTTCCTATTCTCATCAGACGATACGGATTCCTTGTCTAAAAAACATCTTTGAAATTCCAACACGTCCGTTCATTTCCTCTGACGAATTTACACTCCAACTCATCTCATTCAAAGTCTTTTCTCCACTTTCTTTTGCATACAGTGGGCTGTGTGCTCTAATGGTCATATAGATATGCCGATATGCTGTACGTGAAGCTATTGTTTATCCTATAGGGTAAAGGGGAAAGAATGTACATTTCTCACATCCCCTTGTCGTATACTTGAGCTTTACTAGGTCATTCATGGGATGCATCAGAGGATGAAATAAGACATCTTCAAGCTTTAAATGACATAGGTAGATGTTTCGGACATAAGCACGCCCACGTATGCTTATAAAATGGACTAAAAAGTACGTGGAGGTGAAATATTGTGTAATTAAATTACATGCATGAACTCACCGATAATATTGGTTGGTTGGTACTTTGATGGAACTTTTTTGTGGTTGATTAATTAACAATTACGTTTTTATATCATGTCAAGAAATGTTTCGGGAAAAACCAGGCATTAAATCTAGTAGCAATGACTAAATTTATTAATACAACTAATCAACATTTAAATTTAAATGACATTACCTATTTATTTATTTTCTTGCGTTATGATATGATATGGCTCTTCAAATTTTACATTAATTAACAAGAGATAACAAAGAAAAACAACTGCATGAGTTAGAATACCACAAAACATATGTGGGACAAAACGGTGACAAGACCTTTGTGGTTTTCCTATCCGGTGACACTTATTGTAGGTTGACCGCAGCGTTAGATATACATAAATTATGCCATTACAATTATCGTGTCTTTTTGCTGTAACATTTTATTAAATTAATTTTTACAAACCCAAGGTCAGGCTTACAATGTTATAATTAAACATACATAAAATGATAAAGTATGATCAAATACTGATTTGTATGCAAGATTTAAAAAATTGTTGGCTAACATAACGTTTTTTATTCATTCATATGCATGAGAAATATTTTTAAAAATCTGTCCATTACTGTTCTGCTCAGAGAATAAATACCAGAATTATAATTCTAGAATTGTTATACGATATAGAATTATATTTATTTTATACTAATTAGTACAATACATAGAAATACTATTACTAGTACAATATAATAGTTACTTTCTGCTTACAGCTCTGCTAATGGTTCTGCTACTGAATTTTAATGATTTAAATAGACGTTTAAAAATGTAGCCACAGTAACCTGCCACACATCTTTTACCACAATTCCTTTTGAGTCTTCCTTCTCAATCTGGAATTGCAAATTTCGAAATCGAAATTTTACTATCTCGGGAGGCAGGCCTTCAATTCAACTGCTAGCAACTTAATTAACGAAATTCTGAATCTATCTTGCAGTTTTCATCAGCACTCTTGGGTTAATACTTAAAGACGGTGCAAAATGGATTCTCAGGAGTTTCGAACCCATGGAAAAAACATGATTGACTTCGTCGCTAAGTATTTGGACACCATCGGAGACCGACGTGTCACCCCCAATGTTGAACCAGGGTACCTTAAAGACATCATCCCTTTGGAGGCCCCTGATCAAGGAGAAAAATTTGAGAAAATCATGGCAGACATTGAGCCTAAGATCATGACTGGAATGGTATAATTAATGAATAAATAATTATAAGGCATTAAAATAACAATTTCTCTGTATTAACTTTACTGTAAAAGTGAACAATCAAATCAATTCAATTCAAATCTGTGAACAATGCCAAATGTTATAACAATTTCTTCGTAATCCAGGTCCACTGGCAACATCCACGATTCCATGCTTACTTCCCTTCAGGAGCTTCGTAAGCAAATTTATATTAAGTGCAGTACTATTACTAGAAAGGATAAAGTAAAAATAATTCATTAACCATTTTAACAGGTACCCATCAATTTTGGCTGATATTCTTGGTGATGTCCTTGGAGTCATTGGATTTTCATGGGTATGATTTGCATCATTTAGCTCTTTGTTGATTTTCTAATGTGCTTAATTTCTTTCATGATATAACATAGGCTTCTGGACCTGCTTGTACCGAGTTGGAAGGAATTGTTTTGGACTGGCTGGGTAAAATGATGGGTTTACCAGAAACGTTTCTTCAAAGCAATCTAGCAGGAAATGGAGGTGGTTGCATCCAGGTAAATCATTTAATCAAGCAATTTTTCATATATGCTGTTATGATTGATAGCTTAACAATGCATTTCGTTTAATCTTTAGACCAGTGCTAGTGAATGCGTATTAGTTTCAATCTTGGCTGCCCGAGCATTGGCAATTCAAAAGTTGAAAAAAGCGAATCCAAATGCAGATGAGGGTGTATTGTTGTCAAAGTTGATGGCGTATTGCTCGAAGGAAGCTCATTCCTGCTTGGAGAAAGGTTCAATGATTGCTTTCACCAAGCTTAGGATTCTTGAAACTGATGAGAATTTCAGTCTTCGAGGCGAGACAGTCCAGAAAGTAAGGGTTTCAATGAAAAAATAAATTAAGTCTAGAATGCATATGAAAATGCAATTCATGATAAATTCTTATTGAGAACCTATGTTGAATGTGGTATATTTTTAAATTCAAGGCCATGGAAGAGGACATAAAGAATGGACTGGTTCCCTTTTTTGTGTCAACGACAGTCGGAACGACGTCTTGCTGTTCTGCCGATAGTATCAAGGAAATTGGGCCCATCTGTCAACAATTTGATGTTTGGCTTCATGTGGATGCTGCTTACGCCGGATGTGCCCAAATCTGCCCAGAGTTCCGCTACCTCTTTGAAGGAATCGAGGTATGATAATGTTGTAACACTTTCTCTATTTTTACCTCCCTGGCACCAGAGACCATTAATGGTATTTTTACTGTGGAGTAAGTAAAGTGTTTGACTACAAATTCATTTGGATGGAAAATAATGAATATTTATTTCTTGAAATTGTAGTATGCAATGTCTATCAATACTAATCCGAACAAATGGCTTCTCACCAATTTTGATTGTTCTTGCTTTTGGTATGTAAATCCTATGCTATTATACAATATACTTTACTTTTTTTGTTTTCGTAAGTTTTTATTAAAAATTTGCGTTTTTGTTCATACACACACAGGGTTCGAGATCGTTTCAAGTTGACCCAAGCGTTGGTCGTGGATCCACTTTATCTGCAACACAGTTACTCTGAGCGAAGTGTTGACTATCGGGTAATGTTTTTGTAATTTTACAATTACCAGAATTACTAATAGCGAATCTTATGGTTTAACTACCATGAGAGAAATATATATTTTTATTAAGTTTTACTGGGTTAGCAGCTTGGTCTTAATACATCTTTGTAGTTTCCAATTTTACTATCTCATAAAAAATGGTGTAAAACTTAGACCTATACCTTTTAAGATATGCATCCAATAAAAAGTTTTAAGTCTCCATGCAAAGAATGAT
The DNA here is from genome assembly GCA_034696425.1 of Isotoma viridis. NCBI lineage: Eukaryota > Metazoa > Arthropoda > Collembola > Entomobryomorpha > Isotomidae > Isotoma > Isotoma viridis. The sequence goes on along the minus strand of JAQGAA010002434.1, from coordinate 402 downwards.
ATAAATATACATAGCATTCATGTGCTAAGTAAGTCAGGACACTTCTTCATTCACATTCAATAGAAAGTTGGCTTTCAATTCCTTTTAAAAGGAAAAAATCAGAAAAGAATGGAAGAAAAGTGGAGTCAGAGTTCAAAAGCGTGAAAGCCATTGGGACAAATCGATCGTTTAGAGCTGAATGGTTTCGTTTGTAGGTTACGAGGTATCAAGCATATTTATAAGGGGGAAAGTACACGAAGATAAAACTCAGATGATAGAAAGACAGACCACTAAACTTGAGTAAGGAAGCAAACGGGAGAATAATAATGATGATGGTGGAATGTTGTAGTAGTTTAGAATATTTATGGGGAGCAAGGTTGAATCCACAGAAATTGAGAAAGTATAAGAGAAGATATTACGCTT
>JAQGAA010002433.1:0-12667 GCA_034696425.1 Isotoma viridis | reverse complement strand
TTTCAAATGTATGGCAATATACCATATGGGGTATCATTGGAAAGCCAATGTGCTGCTCTTCAATGTAATAGTGCCAAGATCAAAATTTCAAAAAAATTTAAAAAATTAAAAAAAAAATTCAAAAATTTCAAAAAAAATTCAACATTTCAAAAAAATTTCAAAATTTCAAAAAAAATTTAAAATTTCAAAAATTTCAAAAAAAATTTGAAAATTTCAAAAAAATCGAAAATGTTTGACGTTTACAGCATACACATACACATACATTTACATGCTTTTTTAAATTCATGGTTATCATGGTTTATTAACTTTAAAATTACAATTGAAATGGCATATTGAAAAGCATTTTCAGCTAAAGGGGAGAAGGGGACGATGACGAATTTACACTTAAATATTCTTATGTTTGAAATTAATTTATACGAGGTTTGAGGACTCCGGAATGGCCGGAACTATTTTCGTGACTACTTTCTAACGAAGCTATTCAGAATAATACCTTAGTTCAAAAAACTTTTTTATAGCATCCCAACTCCCAACCACATGAAATTCTAGTTATCATATTATTAAATCGTCATTAATATAATATCACAATTCATCCAATTGTAATAAACCTCCTTTCCTTTTTTTGAAATACAAAACAGAATAACAACTAATGTTGAATTTTGTAATTTTGCTTTGGTAAATGGTCGTGTGTGGTTGTGGTTGGTTTCACCTATTATATACCTCCAACAATACTACCACAAAATTTATTTTTACTATAACAAACCAGACAAACCTAAACTTCACCCTAAACCTAAATCTATTCCTGGAGCTCAAAAAGATTCGTGTGGAATTGTTCAACACAAATTAGAAATATTAAAACGAATCTTAATTTATTACTATTACAAAGATAATTATTTAACCACTCATTTCGTTACATAAGAAGAGAAAAAGATTTTCAGCAGTCAAAGTCATTCAGTTTTTGATATATATTCATTTTTTTAAACATTTTGAGAATACTGAAAAATAATGTAATTTACTATTCCACAAAATTACTTCTGAGATACTTAATTTATTTAAAATTCTGAGATGAGAAAATGCAGGTTGAAACAAAGGTTAATTATTTTGCAGCATATTACATATTATTAATATTTCTTCTAAAAGTTTCTCACCCTTTGTTTCACAACATTTCAAACAAAAATCATGATCCACAATAATAGTCTTGCAATAAATGCCAAGGTTTTTTGGAAACTTTTCTCGACTTGTAAATTTTCCGATCTGTTGTTTTACAGCATGTCGTTCACGTGTTGCATTTTAATTATAATTTAATATTTCATCCATCTGTACTCTAAGAAAATGTTGTTTTGCAGTCGACAGCCAGATTCAAGTCCAGTACAAACTGGGGTTAAAGATATCTAAAACTTATACAAACAGTTGGCGTAATAAAACATGCAAAATGGATTAAATAATAGATTAAAGTAGATTATTCTGCTAGCGTGGACAGGATGAAGAAATATGCTGATATTCTTAAAATAATAATGACAGCGTACTAAACTCTACATCATATTATTTATTATTAAGTCAAAGTCAAAACAAAATCTGTGATGATATCACTATCATTTGTTACAAATCCCCTTTCACATTTATTTGAATGTAACGTATTATAAAAGAAAAAGACAGGGTACAACACATTTACATGCATTTAGGAATGATTATTAAGATATTACCGTATAACTCAAATTAGATCCCCTCTCTCGGAACATAATATTCCTATCCCACACATCTACACCAGAAAAGTATTAGAAATTTAATTTATAAAAAAATAATACACCTTGCAAATTTGGCCCAGTAATATGATTTTTGTGTTTCTAAGTACCCTAAAACCCCGACTATAGTGCGATCTTATACGTAGGTATGTATTTTTAGTTAATTTCAATTTACGCCAATATATATACGGCTGTAAGAATTTTTAGATATTCATAAAATACGTCCTATTTTTTTCTTCCATTTTATTTAACGGTTAGAGTCGATAAATTAATGATAAGCCTAGATGTTCCTATTTTTCTTATACTTATGCATAAACATTACAATTCAATTTTCAATTCAATTTTGGCCAAAATCGGCATTTTATGTATTTTTCATAACATTTTTTAATTTAAGTAATTTAAGTCCCTAGAATAGAGCCAAACGTCCTTGGAAAATAAATATGCTCAAGTTTCCTAAAGACTTCAAATAATAAATACTATAATCAAAATGATCAAATTACCATTACGGTCGTCCGTAACACTATCAACACCATCATAATCTCAAACCATCATAATGCATTTAATACTTAAATTTTATAAGCACATAAACTTTATCATATTAATCGGTGTAAATGCATTTTAAAAGCATGAAGAATTCTTCCATCCGAATCCCCTGGTCCATCCTCACATTAACAAGGTTCCCCTGTTTTAAATGAGACAGCAACAATTTGTTGCTGTCTCATTTAAAACATTTAATGCGCTAAAAAATCGTAAATCGAAATCGAACTAAAACATTTTGAAGCTAATAAAAATAATTAATAATTACAATTAGTAAAATACATTTATTTTATGCTATTCTATTGCTATCCCTGGACTTCATCAAACCTCAACTCTCAACCTCGAAGCTGTTTTTTCAGTCTAAAAACTCTAAAACATTTCCTTATATTAAACTCTTATGCTTGAATTGCTGGATATGAGTTATGTGTTTTTTTTCTGAATCATTAACTTTATTTATAATTAAATATAATAGCAAATGATGATGAGTTTTATTTTTATTGCGATTTAATTCCCTTTTAAAGGACAAAACTTTAACATTATTATTACATTACCCTTAAAAACCGGATTAATTAATTAGTTGGGATTTTGGGAAAGATGAGACATACATTATTTAAAGAATTCCTAAAAGTAACATTATGTGGGCTCGGTCCTCGTCGTTCTACAAAATGCTCAACTCCCACAAACACACACTTGAAGAGTGAAAAAGTAAAAACCCCAAGCGCTTCGTTTCAATAAATACAACTAAAATTACAATAATGTGCAAATACAAAAGGCAATGCAATGAATGGCATCATATAACACAAATATAAAGCATCAAAATGTGCAATTGAAATGTTAAATAACAGAATCACCACCACCACAAGTTTACTTTTATAAGACAAGAGTGTTTCTTGTAAAAGTCAAATGGCCCTGAATTCTGAATGTCATCTTTTATTGTCATTTTTAATTCACAATTATTATTTATCTTTTGCATTTAATTTTGTTCTTTTGGTTAAGTTTAAAGCAAAAGAAGAGACAGTTTGTTTCATTTAATTTTAAATTGGAATACAAACTATTTCCTCAATCCAACCCACTTCAAACTGTGTAGGTTTTTCACCGTTGCCTGTCCATTCCACATTCAATTCAACATTTGACATTCATTCCATTCCGTAGTATCCGTACTAACTAAGATCAAAGATAAGAAGATTAATTTAATACTAACAACAAATCAAGCTATAATTCCACATTACACAATTTGCAATTATGAATTATAAAATTTTGAACCAGCCGAGCTAATCAGGTAAGACAATTGAACATTTGTTATTCATTATTATGTATTATTAAATATTATGTGTATTATGTGTTAATTAATTTATATGCAACATTCGACATTCAGTTTAGGATTTGACATTACATTCTATGTTCTAAATTGTGAATTGTTATTTGATTACAGGTTGATAAGTCTTCGTTGACTGACAATACTGATTGACAACTGATGAGCAGAGAAAGGAAGGCATTGAAGGTGGAAACTGTACCAAAGAGGATTTCTGAAATTTGAAGGAAAATGTTTTTACAACTTAAAACTTTAAACCCCAATTTGACCTGTTGAAAGGTCAAAAGGAGCTTTACTCTAGCAGAAAATTATAAGACAGAAGTTAAAGCTGTAACTCTGAACGTAAGTGTGGCGAAAACTGTTTGCCGTTAAGCCTTATTTTTAAGGTATCTAGTTACATTTTATTTACGTGATGACAAAAGGCCGAATTTGACCTTTAATTAAACTATACTGTAATCAGAGGTTTCGTGTGGGATGCCAGTTGAGTCTTTAAATGTTTTTTGTCCAAGCTTGAGTGAATTTCATTCGCTTGTGTTGACAAAACATTTTCAGATTGGCTAGTGTTTCCGAATCTTCTAGGAGCTTTATAGTTTGGGATGATTTAATGCAAGAAGCTTTGATCTTATCTGATTACATTTAGCAATCTCAGTAGTAACAAGTTAGCAGATCGCACTGAATCGTATCTAAAAATTGTTTATTGAATTGTTGATTCACAGGTTACAGGGAGGAAAACGCTTACGAAAACGAAAACAAGGCAGATAGCATTACTTTGTAAGTGTAATTTGAAAACTCTTTTTTTACACCGATGGCTCAGTTTTACCAAATTTTTAAATGATGATAAAGCCGAATGAGACCTTTAATTAAACTATTTTGCACTCGAAAGTTTCGTGTGGGATGTTTGTCAGTTTTTATTGAACTTCCTTTGTCCATTAGGCTTGAGTGAGTTCTCATTCGCCATAGTGTTGACGAGAAGTTCAAGGGTTGGCTAGCGCTCCCGAACCCTTTTAGTAGTATTATAGTTTGGGATGATTTATGCAAGAAGCTTTGATCTTATCTGATTACAAATTAATGTAACGCGCAAAATCTAAACAAAATATTATTTTAGTTTTTAAATCAACTTAATAAATTGTTGCAGAGAAGCAGACGGTATCCGATCCGGTATCCAAGTTTCCTGATCCTTAAAAAGGATGAATTGCATTGGAATTTTCTCTTTTAGAGGAATGCTGATACTAATCTGAAGACAAACACCTTACTTCAACCATCAATTGCTATGTGATCAATAATATATACTTAAAATCTATTCACCGCCGTCGCCTCACCTTTTTCTACCTCAAACTACAACAGTATACGAAAACTTTAAAGCATAATAATTAACTGCAGAAGAAAATCACGGAGAAATGCTAAGAAAAATGGGCTCGTTTAGAACTTACGTCGGGCTGGATGAGTATGAAATGAAGGTAAATATTTTCCTGTATAAATGGCTTGGTGACGGTGTACACCAAAGTTGCTTTCTTTACATCCGTACTTAGGAGTAGGACTTAGGTTTAGATAACATAATTTTTTTTATGATTTTAGCCAACTTCAAAATCCAATGAACACACTTTACAACCGCAATTCCTAAATGGAGAATTAGTCATATCAGAAGCGTTAAATGTGCTAAAATTTACCTCATCTTCAAAGAAAAAAGGATTATCTGGCTCATTATTTGTAACGAATGCTAGAGTAGTGTTTGTTTCGTCAGATCACTTGACATCAAAAGATTCTACCCCGTTATTATCAATCAATACATTATGGTACTATGAAAATGCAAAAGGATCATCTGGGGGCAAAAAATACCGTAGGGTGATCAAATTGGGACCAAGTTCCGTCAATAATCCAAACCTCATTCCGTCAGGATCTACAAGAGTTCATGAACTGTTATTAGTGTGTTCCAATTTTAGAACTGCAAGATATAGTTTTAAGTTTTCACCTATTGATCATGGTCTAAGGATATGCAATGCAATAATTCATCATGCATTTCCGGCCCAATTGGAAAGACTGTTTTACTTTGACTTTTCGAAAGTTACCTCAGCAGACTGGAGACAAGGCGTTTGTCAGTCGACAATAAGCATACCTTCTTATCTAGAGAAAGGAGATTGGTTAAAGGAAATGAATATAACACGCTCAACGGTTGGATACCGAATCAGCAGTGTAAACGAAGGATTCCAGCTGTGTGGATCGTACGTTGGTTTTTTACTTTTACGGCAAGTCACATCGGCCAAAGCATCTTGTGGTCACTAAATAATATCTTTTATTGTAGACTACCTGAGTGGATAGTAGTACCAGCTGACCTTACAGATGTTCGAGCAATTAGTTTAGCAGAGAAACTTAAGGGCAGTCGACCTCCACATTGGAGCTGGGGAGACTCAAGAGGTGCTGCAATATTGAGGATGTCAAAACTCAATAACGAAACTGAAAGGTGTGATTGTTGTGCATAGTGTAGAATCGAAAAATATTCGTGTTTCAGTTTTGTCATGATTCAAACTTCAAAACCTATAATTAATTTAAAAAATTATTTTATTTTAGCTCTGCTGAAAACGCTTTCTTTGAGGTGCTCAGGAGAACACATCCAAAAAAGAGACCGCCAGAGATTTTTGACCTCGATAAAGAGCTTCCATCTAAAGAAATTAGACTTTCCTTTAACCGACTAATAGACTTTTGCTGCCCTGAATCATACAGTCAGTACGAAGAAACAGATAACCGGTTTTATTCTTTGTTAGATCAAACTAAATGGCTTTTCTGGATATCCAAAACCCTACAAGTTGTCAAATTGGCAGCGAACACTATTGTTGCGAATCAAGACGTGATAATTCTTCAAGGTACCTATTACAGTTTGAAAATTGTTTTCCTTATAGTAGATATATCGGCAGATCAGAAATTGAATGTGAACTTTACTATTTCTTATTTTAGAGCAAGAGTCCAGAGATTTGACATGCCTTTGCAGTTCCGTGATTCAGCTAGTTGTTGATGCTCGATTCCGTACCGTTACTGGTTTCTTTTCTCTAATTCAAAAGGAGTGGATCGCATTTGGCCATCCTTTTCACTCGTCCTATATGCATGCTAGTCCTATTTTTCTATTATTTTTGGATATCGTTCAACAGCTAATGAAACAAAATCCAGTTGAGTTTGAGTTTAATGAAAGGCTTCTGTCCTATGTTTGGGACTCGTGTTTTGATGCTACTCGTGGTACTTTCCTGTTTGATACTCCGCAGCAGAGAAGATCTATGGTAAGGTTAATAAATAGTCTTTAAAATGATACAGCTGAAATTTGAAATAAGATAAGGAAAGCAAATATTTATTTTTATGTTCAATTTTTCGAATTTGTAGGATCGATGGAATGACTTTACTGCATGGAGTACAATTCTAAACAAAGACAGTGAAGACTCTTCTGAGGAAGAGAAGCCAACCAAATCCCCTTCAACAGTACGTGCAATTACAAAAAACTTGTCAACAGCTCCAAATACATCTCTTCTATCTAAACCCCAAATGAATCCAATGTACAAACTCAAATCATTACTATACCCTCCAACAGCAGAAAGTTATCCTCTTTCCACTATTCTGTATTGTTCATCCAGCATGTGCGATATTGATTTCTGGGAAAGTTTGTACCTAAACAGAATAATAGAAAAGACGTCTCCCATTGTGTTTAGTAGTAGTAAAGACATAATCAGTAGACCGATTCCAGTTTCAGGAGAGGGTAATTCCGATTCATCAACTCCAACTTCAAAAAGCCCTGAGTGCTATGAGACTGCATTTGTCTATCCTCTACCTGCGGAGTTATCACATCACATGAGTGGCAGAGATCCAATGGTAGAACTGAAAACAATCGAAATTTTATTAGCTGCGCTTTCTAGTTCGACGCGATATAGCCGAAATTCCCATGCTGGTAGCAGTGGCAATAATTCTTCTGGAAGTATTTTCAGAGATCAACCAACCAACCGTCCACCAGGACCAGGCTATAATCCAACTTCTAGATACAGAAGAAATCCGTTTTCCTTTAATTGACAGTATAACCAAGTGCTTTATTTGAATAAGCACGCAGCGCCTTAGTATTTTCTAGTTAGCGATTTAAAACTGAAACGTACTGACTGTTCCATATCGTCATTAATCTTCTTTGAAATACTTATAAATATTATGTATGAAACATGATGGATAAATTACATAAATTTCTATGTTGCATTTACTATGAAACTAACATAGCTAGCTGTAGTTTATTTTGCGTTATCTCCTATTTGAAACTATAATAAAAGATTTTTAAATCTCTTGACATGTAAAAAATTCTTATTAAAAAGCTCATTATTCTCTTTTACATTGTGTACACTTTAAATATTTCTATATTACCTTATGAGTAAAATGATCACCCCGAAAATGAAATTTTCTGCAAAATAGTGTGAGTTAAAGGTAACATGTTTATTTATTTACTTATCATCAAAATAATTGTTTAAGTTAGTACAAAACAAGAGACATTATATGAGCTGATTTTCTCAAAGTAGAATACAAAAAAAGACGCATCCTTATTAGTACGAACAACTTTATAATTTTCGTGGGATTTACCTATTCAATCAAATAATAAAATGTAAACCAAGCTTGTGGCTTGTGCACTTATTAGAACCCTCAAAAACTCAAAATCCATTAGGAATTTCTATATTGATGATTTGATTAAAGTAAAACGCTGTTTGAAATGAAACCGTGTCCAGTCCAGCTGTTACGCCCAATGATGTAATGTGAGACCCTCCTTTCTCTACCCGTTCATATACGTACACATAAGTACATACAATCCAGCAACAATGATGAAATATAGTAATAGTATAATTAACATAAATTACAGTTCTATCTAACTTATGTCTAGCAGGCAGAAGCTTAAGTACTAACTCTTCTTAGCGATTTAGTAGTCATATAGATGTTAAAAGCTCTTTCTCTGTGATCAGTCTATGATTTCAGGTATTCATCAACTCAGAGAAATATTCAACATTACTTATTTAAAAAAAACAGTAATACTTGATACATTCTATTAGACCTCGCATATCATTTCATTCCAGGAAAAAATGTAACAGGCTTTCTTCAAGTTAACAGAAACTATGTGTTTCCTTAAACACTGCACTCAAGCACTTTGCATTGTCATAGTGTAATCAAATGATTTTAACAAAGAATTAAAAGTTGCTCGAACTGAATCCGATCGGTATTTGCATACGCATATCAAAAGTTCAGTTTACCAAAATTAATTTTGCACTAGTTCTCATCTACCACCACTGGAATATGTATTATACATTTAAAGTTTTTTTTAGCTGAGACTCGCTCTGTTTTCATCCATGTCGATACACGGGATGTAAGGTATAAACAAAAACACTTGTTGAAACACTTTTTCCAGTTAGACGTTACGAGAATAACAAAAATTTGCAACTATCATATATAGCTTAGCCTTCTCAAAATACCTAGAATTAAGTCACAAAATAGATCCAGATATTTATAGTGTTACTAGAATATTATATATATAAATAGATTTAGTAGTTAGCCAAAATCGATTGTTGTATTATACAGCTTCTCACTTTTGCCGTATGTTAAATATTTGTCAGTTAAATAATAGATACAAATTTAAGTCTTATCATATCATCATTATGTATTTATATATTAATTGTATTATTTGAAACCGGAGAATAAGTTATGCACTTGCATTGCATATATATGTTGCCTTTGCATATATTGGAAGTTATTTGGTTGGAGTTTGCCGTAAAATATAATGCTCGGTGGATTTACGCCTTTGATGTTGTGACATATTTATAGCAAAATTCGTTAAGTGTGATTATTTTCGATGGGGGTGAGTTTGTTTGGTAACAGTCGTTTGCTTTACAGTTGCAGCAATTTTGGCTATTACGTAATGGTTAAATTATTTCCAAAAGGTATAGATTCTTCAGGCATGGAAGTGATATTATTCGTTACGAAAGAGGGGTCCGGGTGATCATGGTTATGGCTATGTCCACCGGAATGATCATGTCCACCTGAGAAAAGTTTAAAATAATTAAATTCTTACATCTAAAAAACCTTTAAAGTTTTTTTTATTACGCAGTATGTAGCATTTTGACTATTTTATAAGTGGAGAAACCAACGAGGTTTACATACCGATAAAAATTTCAACTAAGCACATCGTGACGAATCCCATTATTACAAAAGCTAGCTGCGCAAGGCCTTTCCCAGAAAATCGTGCTCGTTCCCTTAGTACTACCTGTAGAATAAAAATCCAATTAGTGAATTACTAAGTGAAATTTGACATGTATTTCATCTTTATCTACTAAAGTACCAAATAAAAAAGTTTTGTACCTCAAAGAAGGCCACGTATAGGAGTGTTCCACCTGCTAACGTCTGTAAAACTGCTACTAGGGTAGATTCAGTCTCAGCATTAGAATCTTGGACAATTTCGGTAATGATAGTACCTATTGCTATTCCTAGAGGTGTCATCATAGCAAAAAACAAAACGTAGCGGAACTTGAAGGATGCACTGAAAGTCACAGTTAAAAATAAAAATAAGTACTCAATATTATTCTTTATCGTTTTTGTTTGATGACAGTTTGACTACGTAAAATGTAAGACGAACGATTGGAAATTTTACCTGGATGAAGTGGTCACTAACGTGCACGGAGATGTAGAAGCATTACGAACTTCCATTCCAAGGCAAAACGCAATCACAAGCTTGTGAGCTGCGATGGCACCACAGAGATACCATACATCCGATGAATTTCGACCTATGATCAGAATGAAATGAAAATAAAAAATTATGCGATAATTCAATATAGGATCACGCTTCAACGCTATGAACGGGTTAGAATTTTATTAGATGGATGATTAAACTTTTATACAATCAAAATCCTTGGTTTACAACTCACCCAATCCAACAGATAATCCTTCAAGACCTGCATGAACAGAAAGTGCAATCAGTCCAACAAGAGATCGTAACTTGGCTACAACGGTCTTTTTATCGTCTTTCTATAAGTCAATGTTATTCACTAATCGATTACTTCTCGAAGTAGAATTTTTTTATACAAATTTTTTTAAATGTGTAATTGCTATATAATTCTTATAGTTTACATTAAAATACAACGTACATCAGGGCTTTCATGGCTATGACCTTCATGAGTATGGTTAGCAGATGACAAAACTACTTTTGGCTCGGATGCAGAAGAATATAATTTTACTTGCTGGTCACCACCGGAAGAACAACGGTGACGATGATTATTATGATTAGGTGAGTAAGAATTTGAATTTCCGTATTCTCCAGATCTAGTTGCATCTTCTGCAAACAAGTACACAGCTGCTGGCTCGTCACACCGATTTGGGGGAACGTCATGGTGTACATGCACTCCGTGATTATGTCCATCCCCCTCACCTAGTAAATGAAAGTAAACATTCAAGTTTAAGCTTTAGCACTAATGACCTAATTCGGAGCTGAAATCTTCTTACCACCGTGACCTAAAGGTGAGTGAAGATCATGACAAACTAAAAAATGTGCTACTTCTTCAATAAAGTACACGATAAAGATTCCAACACACAGGGACATTTCTGACGTAAATTTTATACCGTCTGGCCATGATTCACGAGCCTGAAAAATATTAAACATCCTTAGTTTACATCTCTATATTTATTTAGTTAGGCCTTTCAATTATGGATTGAATACAACGATGGCAATACACAATATTAAGATAACTAAAACTGACCTCAGGTAAGATGTGTACCAAAGAAGTAGCAATAAGAATTCCTCCACCATACGATAGAATAAGGGAAAGGGCGAATCTAGGGAACGAGGCGAAGACACGGAATGCCGGGAGAAGACCACATATTAGTGACCCAGCAAAGATAATTGCTATTGAAACGCATTTGGCCACTAGGACGTCCGACATTTAGGTTGAGTGTCAAAATTTGTCCTTTCTTTACAGAATTTCGTCCCCAGTGACAATATCAACAAAAGAAGGGTGAACCAGTCTTCGAGATCCGCTCACTCGACCACACTCAGTCTCCTCTCCTCCCTCTCGTTTCCTTTCTTTTGAAAACGATCACTTTATTTATATTTGTTTAGTTAATAATGTTAAGAAATATGTTTCACGTGTCTTTAAGAATCAGAATTAGAATCAGAGAAATCAGAAGCAGACATTAGTAATGGACAATCTTCAAAAACTTCATCAGGATACATGCTTTTTAGTGTATTTTTAATTTCTACTAGTTCGTTGTTTATATCTGATAGTGTCAGTATGTGTATGGTTAGCTATTCTAGCTAACACTCCAATTATAAATTCATTACGGTTTCTTACGGGAAAAAATCTATTTGTTTTTCTTTTATAATTTCTACTGATTCTTTAATTCCTAGCAATTTCTTTAAAATTGTCTTTCTTCTATCTTCTGTCTGCTCTATTGTGTAGAGAAATTGCTTTGGAATTGCAAGCAATATGCATTCACACACGCCGAGTGGCCGATTGAAAATATGGAATAGTTTTGTTTTTTGGATGCAAAAGTAGTAGCAGTAAAACCTGTATATAGTTGTGCTTGTGCAAGATGTACATACTACTTTGTACTACTAGGAACTAGGAAGTAGAAGTAAGTAACGTGGACAGAAGCGTGTACAAGTTCTTGGTCTGTCTGCTGTATGCTATCTTGTCGGCGGCCTTTGTGTGATATAAGGACAAACGCAGCGGGTACTCTATTCCCTCATAATGAGCTTTGTCTACTCAATAGTGACAATAGTGAGTAAAGGTACTCTGAGGACTAAATGAGTTAATTCTCAAAAATGATAAAAAAATGAGTCAAAAGTCACCTTAAAATAATGTATGTTTGATAGCATAAATGGGAGAAAGTAGTTCTAGACTAGAACTACTTATACTAGAACTTCTAGTAAGTTATTCTGTGAAGAGAAAGTCAAAAAGTATTGAGCTCTGTCTGATAGGATAATAAACTGATTGAGAAAGTCGCATGCAATATCTTATGTAAACCCATTCGCTAGAAACTTGTCCTTTTTTGACATTGAGAATTGAAACTATCATAACTTATATAACATTAG
>JAQGAA010002432.1:0-12674 GCA_034696425.1 Isotoma viridis | reverse complement strand
TATATTCACGGCATTCTAACACAAAAAGTATAATCGCTGTTTGTTTTACGTATCAGTCAAAACTAGTTAGTTCCAATTGTCTTTTCGTAAAAGTCTGTGGCCGTCCCAAGTCGCAACCGGGGAATCAATCCTAAGACTTTTAGTTTTGTTTCGCCAAAAATTTTATCAATCTAACTGCTGATACTTCCTTGTTTTATTAATTGCTTAATTAACAATAAGTTCATGTTATTTCTTGTCGGTAAATTCTCACTGTAAATTCGCAGTTAATTCCGATGCATTTTCAAAAGTTAGCAACAATGGGTACTGCATGCTGGGTGGCACTATTGTTCGCAAATTTCGATATAAGCTTCCATGAAAGTTTGAATTAGTTATGAGCTTGTTTTGTCTCTATTTCTCTAATCTCGGCCTTTCATACGTGAGGGGTTAGTTCCAAGACTGATGGTCAACCTTGTTACTTTTCTATCGAAGATTTGGACGTTAGTTCGTTAACGAGTCCCGCGTTAGCGCTTTTATTCAACAAGATAGCAGTTTCCTAACGGGTTTAGGAAATAAAATGGCAGGATGAATTCGATAAAAATAGCAGAACAGTTTCCTCGCAGATTTAGGAAAATAAAATGGCAGAATGAATTCGCCAGGATGAATTCGAAAAAAAGCAGAACAGTTTCTGTTTCTAGGCGTCCCTAGAATAATCGCGGTTTCTAGGCATCCCTAGAACTTAAAGACCTACGGCTTGTACCAATATTGTTAACTGTTTCTAGACTGAAAGGTTACGTCTGTTACTAGAATTAAGTTTTGGTTGGGGAATTACGTCTGATATAGCGGCTCTGACTTATTGCTATTTTCTATCGCTGGTTAACTTTAACTTTTAAAAATCTCTTCCTGTCTAGGCCTAATTTTTTACTCTCTTTTTACGCTTTTAGTTTGTTCTGTACTACTTTAGCTTGCTTTTACTTCTACTTCTCATGTTTGGATCTATTTTCTCGGCTGCGATTGCAATTTAAACTTAATTACTCCTTGACCTAGTCAATTTGCAAAAATAGAATTATTCGCGACTGTTTTTATAAATATTCAAAAATTCGCAAATTTATTTAGATATTTTAACTAAGTTTCTTAAAATAATAGTTTATAGTATATTTTATGAAACAAGATTTCCAAATAGGATTTCTTAAATAAGTTTCCTAAATAAGATTTTAAGAAATGGTAAAAAGGAAAAATAGAACTGGTTGCTAGAACTCACGTATCTAGTTAGAAAGAAGAGAGAAAAAAGTGAACAGTAAGGGTTGCTAGAACTCGCAGTACTGTTACCGTTACATGATTTCTGATTAAAATTTATACCCGTTAATTTGTGGACACAGACCGTGGGGTTTTCAATTTAACAATGAAAAAACTTGATTTTAGAACAAAGTCTCAAGTTCTGTATCTTGGTCCATAAATACCATGGTCGGCTTCACTTATGAGTAACTACTACTCATGTTCTATCGAACAGTGCAATAATGAACCTAAAAGTTGGACACAGACCATCAGGTTTTCAATTTAACATGGAAAAAACTTGATTTTAGAGCAAAGTCTCAAGTTCTGTATCTGGGTCCATAAATACCATGGTCGCCTTAACTTATGTGTAACTACTACTCATGTTCTATCGAACAGTGCAATAAAGAACCTAAAAGTTGGACATAGACCATTAGGTTTTCAATTTAACATTGAAAAAATTGATTTTAGAGCAAAGTCTCAAGTTCTGTATCTTGGTCCGTGAGATAAATACCATGGTCGCCTTAACTTATGTGTAACAACTACTCATGTTCTATCGAGCAGTGCAATAATTAAAGAGTCCTAAAAGTTAGACACAGACCGTCGGGTTTTCAATTTAGCATTTTTAAAAATTAATCTTATGGCAAAGTTATAAATACTGTATCTTGGTCCCTGAGATAGATACCATGGTCGCTTAAACTTATGTGCAACTACTACTCATGGTCTATCGAACAGTGCAATAAAAAGTTCTAAAAGTTGGACACAGACCGTCGGGTTTTCAACTTACCATGTAGTTTCGGTTTTAAATGTAGTTTTTAATTTATTTATAGACACCATCCGATAGCTACAATCTGTAGATAGTATCTAGTATCATTCATAGCATTAAAAGCAGTGGCCATTCCAGTTACGAAAAACAATACAAGATGAGTTACATATCATCATACATATATATTTCAATTTTCATAACTAGCATATACATGATGATGTTTACATTATTAATGGGTCTTGTTGAGAGTGTTGTTTGGAAATTTCTTCCAGTTTAATGCAATTAATGGTTTTTTGAAGGTATGTATTAAATAATTTCTTGACAGCATGAATTGGATGATACTGATACTACTTTTAGTGAAACTGTTAAAATTCGGTTCGAGATTTCTAAAATAGACGATAATTCTACGAATATAAAACTGTAATTATTAAAACATTAAATGTATTTTTAATATTTCTAACCTTAGTATTATTTAATATTGTATCCGCCTTAACTTCACATTAGTATGTAGTAGTTTGACTTAAATAATATTATTATATAGTTACTTTGTTTTTAATTGAGTAAGTTCAGTTATATGTATACTTAAATTAATATTTTGTTTTCATTCTTTAATAGTAATTATAACTAACTATAACAATAAAACACCAATGGTAATTAAATTGTAGATTGTAGCTCACGAGAATCGGTTTAAATTAAACAATTGTATTTTAATTTTTCAAATTACATTTACTGTCTGAGAGTACTGGTTTAATTAATTTTTTAAAATTTACATTCATACATTCCAGTAGTCCCCATTCTGCTACTATCAACACTATGAAGTGTAAAATGTTGCAGTCTTAGTCCTTTTTAATTTGGCATACATTGCATAATTCTTCCCTTCTTTGCATTCTCTTATACAGATGGTTTATTAAATATTTCTTCAATTATTTACTTCTACTTCAACGTGATCTGATCTAATAGATGAAGGGTAAGGAATACTTTTCAAAGTTTTGAATGAATTTTTTCAACTCGTTCATTTGTAGTAGTATTAAAGGGAAGAGTTAATCTGGAGGTTCTTTTAGGACTGCTTTTTTAAGTTTTTCAAAGGATCTATGGATATGGATTTGTTCGAGACAAAAATGGACGCCTTAAGTAGAAAAATTCTACGGCCCCTCTCAATTGCGTCGTTTATCAAGGTAAAAAAAATTGAATAGTTATCACAAATAAAACCCTTCAATCTTCAGTTTTGTTCAGAACAGTATATTGGCATTGCAGATTCGATGAAGTTATTTGAAAGTTTCTAAATTGCATTTTAGTTTTAATCCAGCTTGCAAGGATAGTCGTACGTAATCGTAAACGTGAAATTACGTTTAAAAGCATGTTGTTGATAAAATTTAATTTATACATCAGAAGAAATCATGTCATTATTATCCGTGCCCTACTTAAAAACTTTTAACAATTTAATACATTAAAGGATTGAAGCATACATTGTATTTTACTTGTTATTTTAATCCCAATTTAGTATAAAATAATATATTTATAAAGAGTCTGGGTTAATTTTTTTCATCCAGATTTAATAAAAAAAATAACTATCCTTATTTTAGGTATTTTAAAAAAAACAATCCTTGGATCTTTAATTAAAACTTTTTCATTATAATGAACGAAGATTAATTATAGTACATAGGAAAAGTGGAATCGAATTGCTATATGCTGTATTGACCTACTTTTTAGAAGCAACCCGTTTATTACAGCGAATTCCTCTCTGAAATACAATTACATCTTACTGAACAATGTATTGAATGACAGAAATACACTGAGAAGCATTACGTTTTCAAATGCACTCAAGCTGAGTTTGTGATATTGAAAATGATGGAAAAAATAAGAAAGATAAAGTTAAAAGGAATGAAAATATGGATTTAGGTAAAGAAGTAAATGCAGGTTATGTGAAAAAGTAATTACTCAAACCTTTTTACTTTGCTGTAGGTAATATTAGGAGTTAGGATACCCTTCTGCAATTGAATGCAATAGAAATAATATATAGCTTGTGGAAGATTCGTTTACAACATCTCGTGTTAAATCCAGCCTCATCAGTGCCACCAGTCAGCTCTTTAATTAATTAATTTATTATATTGTAACATTATAAGAACCTACTTATTACGACTTAATATTAATAATCACCATCATCACATTCACCGACCTTGTTAACGTTCGAGACTTACTTAAGAGTAGTTAAAAACTATGAGCTAATTCAATCTTTCAGCATTCCGTATGATTTGCATTTTGAATTAACTTTATTCAATTTCTTTAGCATAACAAAGTCATTATAAAATTATAAATTTAAAGCATATCTGTACTGTACATTATCCCGTTAATACCTTCGACCTTATTCTCTCATTCATATTACACTGCTTTTTTTGTTTTTACAAAACATAAAAACATAAACCTTTCATTCCACATCCTAATCCCAGCTCAGCTTATTTAAAGCAATACCTCAGCAAATTTTGGTGATGATACAAATGATTGTCCATATCAGTCCATTCCTATCTTTTACAAAAACATGATTTACTATTTGCGTTACCATGATAACGATAGGCAAATGAATTTGTTGAAAATGCGAAGCATGGTTTGAAGATTATTGGTTGTTTCTCTGCCATGCTTGCGAAGTTATCAGTACTGACAGAGTTTTTAGGGTTTTTTTGCTGTCTATCACAAAGTAATACTCACTACATATTATAACTGTGCTTATCTTCAATTTTTTACACTGTTTTTTTCAATTTTGATAACCTACTATCTCATTTTCTCATTAATTTGATACGTCTGTCATCAAATCATCCATCACCACCGTTGCAACTCAGAATTAGTTCAGATAAATAGTAATTCCAATCCATTTCCTTCTCAACTTTGTTGCAAACTTAAGTTTAAATAATTTATCCTTTTCTGCTCCTATTGCAAACTCATTAAATTGGAAAAGGTAATCTATAAGTAGCTTAAAGTGAAAAATCATCAATAACATTAGAATTGCTCATCTGCTGGAAGGTTTGACCTTGTATTTTATCTAAAATGCAATACCACTATTAATAACTCATCACCTTTTGGAGTTTAGTTATCAGGTCTTTTTTGTCAAGTTTTATTCATTCTCAAAAATTATATCCTTGCAGTCTGATAACTCTTGGAAATATCTTCGTCATCATAATAACGGGATAAGTCAAAAATTACAATTAAAAACGATGCCTCCGAAAAAACGTGGAAGAAAGCCAAAATCTGCCACTGCCACTGTTCCAATTGTTGAGGCGAAATTAATTGTTCCACTAAAAAAACGAAAAACATTCAATTCTTCATTAACATCGGGAACTGATATCCCTGAGGGAGGAAAGTCTATACCTGAGTGGCTTAAAGTTTCCATTCAGATTTTGCTAATTAATTTCCATAAAGATGGGGTAAGTTAAGTGCTTTTTAGGAAATTTGCATGATTTGCTTAGCTTACTAAAAAGTAAAAGAATGATGATGGTATGGAAATGGGTTTCTCAATCTTCTTAAAAATAACATTTTTAGGTAGCATTACTCAACAGTATCCAAACTGAGTATGAATCTTTATACCAGAAGATTTCTGTGGATCCAAGAATTTATGATTACCAAGATTGGGAAACTATGCTCAGATCACCTGAGTTTAAGAAGCATTTTTTCGTATACACGGATAAGAAAATTCCATACGTTAAAGGCTACCCACTTCCTCGATCTGCTGTAATTTGTATGAGGGATAACAAATGGGAAATTGATCCAAAAATTACAATCGAGCCTGGGACCCTTACCATGAAACATACTACTGAGGAACTCGAGAATGGAAACAATAAGGATGAACTTGTTTCAAAAAGTGAGAAAACTTCTTGGACAAATTCGCTCAGCCTAAAATTGCCATCATCATCAACATCATCTAATGACGAAGGGAACAAGAACAATGACGAGTTGAAGGATACAACAATTTCAAAACCTTTCAGTGACCCATTTCCAACTCCAACATCTCCATGTTCACCAATAATTATTCCAGCCAGTCGACTTAGCCCAATTACACCAGATCCACCTGAAAGTATGGACATTGATAAAGAGTTTACAGAAACAGTGAATAGTCATAGTAATGGACATAGTAGTGCTCGTGCTAACTATGTAAATTTTAGTCGTATTAAGAACCGTGGGAATATCCGAGAAAAAAATAAAAATCACAAATACGTGGGACACTATGATGATTCAGGTTTTTTCCGAAGATCAGAGTTGCCATCAACATGGACCAACACTAGATTTGGGGATGAGGAAGTTTTTACGAATGATGATGATTTGCGAGACAGTGATGATTATGATAATGTGTCTGAAACTGCTGAGGAATTGGTTATTGATGAAACCCCCAAAAATCCTGGTTTCAATCGGCCATCTGAGAATACTACGCCACCCCCACCACAACTGTTCAGAATGGATATTGATCCTGATGGAAAGCAGTGTCCTGAGAATTCTACCCAGACGCAGGAAACAACAGCACCCCAGTCTAATAAGAATGAAACGGCTACTACAGAAGAGAAAAAGCGTTTTGGAATTAAATCTCATAAAGATAAAGTTGTAAGAAGCATTTCAGACTCTACTGATGAAAACTCTGACGAAATAACTTCGGCTCATAACTCCCCAAAAAGTATGTATCGAAAAAACAAATCTAGATCCAAGAGCAACTCTTCATCTAAAGGTATTGATAAAGGAATTAGTTTATACCCATGGAATCTAAAAGTTGTACATATTAAGGATGAAGATTTCAAGAATGTAGCTCAATTTAAAAAAATTGTAGAGCAAGGATATGGAATTCATTCAGGTTCTATAATCAATCAAGAGAAAGACCCAAGACTAACTAAAGGTATAAGAGCTTCAAGATTTGCTAAACAAGAGGATGATGATGAGTACTTTGGGCAAACAATCAATGCACGAAAGAAACTCAAAAGAGACAGCAGGGATGATGATGATCAACAAAAACCTGATATGAAGTCGGATTCTCAATCCAGTAGTTTGTGCTCGTTGGAAAACATTAGTGATTCAAAAGGACCAAATCAGAATTCATACCAAGAGCATCCGGCCAAAAAAGCTTATCATTATCATCAAAAGAGATATGAATCGACTGTCAGCAATAGTATTGGAAATGTTGTGGGAATAGGGAATGACAATGGCATGATAATGGGAGAGAAAAATCGTTCGGATTATGGGACCAAGGTATTTTTATTAAGGGTTTGGAATCTGTGACTTATCAAGCTGAGCAAACGATGAAGTTTACAAATTTTTATGAAATTCTCGGAATGGGTTGTGTTAAATTGGGATTAATTTACCTTATTGAGAATAAGATATGAGAAGAACAGTAGGATAGAGAAATTGAGAGGATTCCTTAGAGTTAAGAGATCAGGATGCATTTTAGTTGGTATATTATATTAGTGCAGTATTTGTAAGTATTTTATGGTAGCTAGTGCTGTATTGTGAATGTGATGTCATTTTTTCTTCTAATTTATAGCCAGGCTAACAGCTAAATTTTAAAGAATGAGTGCTGAGACAATTTGCTTTTCATTGATGTAAAGGATTTTCTGATTAATCAGTATTTAGAGTGACTCGTAAATAAAGATAAGGTGTACTCAGTAAGCTCAAAAATATAATTGATTATAGGCAGAGTATATTAATTATTACTACGTGACTACGTGTACAGTACAAATTAGGTGGCAGGCAGGACATTTGATGATAAACCCCATTCAGTTTAAAAAATTGACAATTGTATTGAATTCTGAATTAAGTGAAGTCTTGGTGTAAGAATTCATGCATACTATAATACTAGACACATGTCATGTCGGGTACGTTTGAAAAATCACGAAGACAGTTAGGATGACACAGGAGTTTGCAAAAATAAAATAATAATCCAAGTACACAGAAATTTGAATTATGTAGGTGGTGTTGTCCAGTACCTATATAGTAGGTGTGCTTATCTTTCTGCAAATCAAATTTTCTGCGTTGTAATCGTGTTTTATTGGACCGAATTTTATAACCATTTAATACGAAAGATACACCATAAATATTTTATGACAAGTGTATTAGGTACGTTAAAAGAAGCAGGATTGACTCTGACTCTTGACAAACAAGGGTTTTATCAGTCATTTTTTATTGTTTCCGTTGTATGAGCATGAAAAGCAATTGAGTCGAACAACACGAAAGTTGACTGCTTGTTTGGTAATGTTAGCTTTATTTGTCTCAAAGTAAAAGAACAATTAAGATAAGAATGGAACAGATGAGTGATTTCTTTCGAAAAACTTTCGTTATTCATTCCAACTAATTATTTTTATTTTTTAAATTATTGGTTTATTAGTGACAATATCTGATTTTGGTTAGCAAGAAGGGTACAAAAAAATTCCAAGTCCTAATTAAGAAATGGTATTGATTACTGAGAACGAGGTTTATCTTAAAGGAATAAACTCATTTTGTAGTTTGATTCATTGCGTTTTGGATTTTAGGGACTAAGTTTTCAAAGCAGCTATACCCATATAATTTACTAGGGTTATTTAGACAGAATATTTTCTGGAGAGGAATTTTTACTATTTATTAAAACTAGATTATTATTTAACTATTAAAATAAAGTCTATCGATCGGGAATTGAGCACAAGGTACACAAGATTACGGGTAGATTTTTATGTTGTAAAAGTAAATAAATGTTGCTCAATCAGATGTAAAAGTGCATAAAGTAGTTCAAGTAGAATGTAAGTGAAATGGCAGATGTGCTATTTGATTAAGACAATCCTTGTATTTCATCATGTATTGTATCATTCAGTTTAAGAACAATTTCAAAATTAATTCAGAAACTTAGGTAAATCAAAATTTAGAAAATTATATTTGCTTCCCCAATTTTCGCAAATTGTAACTTACATCTTTGCTCAGTTTTGAAATTTAATCTCATTGAGCGTCTAAAACTCAAAAAATTACTAATTAAAATGATGAATTATAAAATTAGTTAAATCATCTCCCGATGTCCGTTGAGCCGAACCTTACCATCACTATTAGACTTGATCAAGAACATCGAAAAATTGAAGCGAATCACATGCCAATCGTTTCTAATATAAATAGTGAGAGCAATCCAAACATTCCAAATACAAACAGTATTAAACAAATTGAACACGAAAGAATTCATCAAGTCATCCCTCCAGCACCACCACCAACAACTTTAGCATTATCCAATCCAACTCCAATTGAATCATCTAAGAAACTCACTTTCGGTCTAAAAAATCCCATTCCAGTAGATAATTTTGATATAAAATCCATGAAATGTGCTGATTTTTGGAAAGGAATCAAATGGAAGAATAGATTTGATTCGGATGAAGGAAAACCAGATCGATTTTTCAATTCCAATATTTTTGAACGCTGGAGACAAGCTTGGACTAGAGAGATACCGCATTTTAGACAAGGACTTGTTTTGGAACTTCAGAAATATGAAGAAAAACCTTATCCATCAAGATGTGAATTTTATTTACGATCTGCTCTTAGAATGGTCGAGGTTGATTTCATTACGGATAATCAATTTTCTGAGCCTCGAAAAAATACTGGAGAGAAACTTGTAGGTCCTGATGAGATTCTTTATTATGTTGACTTTGCTGGTGCCCCTGGAGGTGTTATTGAGTAAGGATTAACTAAAAGCTAAAGAGCTTTAAAAACTAGAAAGCTATAGTAGCTAGATCATAGTTGAGCCGAGGGATTGAAATTTTGATTTTTTTTGCATCAGATTTTATCAAAAAAGACGAAAATGGCAAAACAAAGGGTTTGGAGTAACGTATCAAAAAAGATGCTATGACTTGTACGCGGTTCCAGAGTTAGTTCCTGAGTATTTCGAAGCATTTTATGGTAGATTGTTCATTCAATTTTAAGTTAATTAATTAGTTTTAATTAATGTTTATAAAATAATCTGAATGTTATGAGTTACCAAAGAAAATATGAATTTTAATGAATATAGGTAAATTAAACAGCTTAAATGGAGATGGTAGCCTTTTTTGCTTAGACACAATTAATACTTTCATTAATAGAGTGATGGAAGCTTCAAATGGTAAAGGGGCTCATATAGTTACTACGATTGGGGTTAGTAAAGAGACTTTTCAATTTCTTTTAAAAAATAATAAATTCTAACGATTTTATAAAGGTTTATGGTATAGCTTTGGGTTTAATACTTATAGAACGTATCCCGAGTAGTTTTTGAAGATGATAACGATGAAAAATGGAAATATCAGCATCTTGCCCAAGTTTTAGTTGCGCTGTTGGTTCTTCGAGAAGGTTTAAACTACATTTATAATCATAATTCTAATTGAACTTTTCTCTAATGGAATTTAATACAAAAGTTAACTTGTTTTTTGTAACTTTATTCTTTTTATTGCAACACAGGGGGAAACATGGTGTTCAAAATGTACGATATAAAATCAGCTTTCACAGCAGGACTCTTATACATATTATACAGATGTTTCGAACAAGTTCAAATCTCAAAGCTTTACATCCTTGCCCCTACAACTGGTGAGAGAGTAGTACTTTGTGTGGGTAGAAAAAGCAATGATGAAATATCCGAAGTCATAAAATATCTCCAAGAATGTCATAAAGTCATGGCTGATTGGTACACAAGGGACAAATTCAGTTACAGTAAAATGACTATAGAAGAAATAATCCCTTTTCATGTGTTGGAGAGCCACACTGATTTCATGGGCTATTTGAGGGAGTCAAATGACAGGTCAGTTTTTATTTTAAATGAGCTTGAACCATCGTGAGAAAGGGTGTTTTTTTTACTTTTTAAAGTCACAAATCACTCCTCAGCAATCTTTTAAGAAAACATTAACCTTTTTTTAAAATTTAGGTTGAAAAGGTTACAATTAGAGGAATTTTTAATCTCACTAAAAAACCTTAAAACGCATGGAAGCATCTTTAGTAAAGGATTGTATAGAGCTTTGGTTGCAAAAACTACGGAAATATGGCCAGTTGGTGATAGACCTAATTTTAATCTTAAGCCACCTCCACCAAGAAATGCCTTAGTTGCTTTTAAAGATCTCAGGGTTTTTCCTGAGGGTGAGTAAAGAGTAGACATTTATATATATTCAATTTTGAAATAAAAAATAGTTTTTAATGTCATAATCTTTGAAAACAGGTGTATGCGAAGCTGTAGAAACTCTACTGAATGAATACAATTTGTACACAATTTTTGCATCTGCTCAACATTGGAAATTTTTGCCTGTAGGAAATCAATGCAAAGCAACGAGAGGATTTTATCTGGGTAATTTGTATGAAAAAGATTTATATTTGGAAATTTTGTTCACTTAAAAAAATAACGTTTTTAATTTGTTTAAAACAGGTCTTGAAGGAATGCCTCATTTCTTTAATACAAAATACAAAGAATGGGTTCCAGTCAGAGATCACGAGTTCCGCCTACCAAGCCAAACCCTTTTGTATGGTCAAATCATTACAGTATTCACTGAGGATATGAAACAAGGAGAGGATTTGTTCTCGATAATTGATGGCATGGTTTTGGCTGGAGAGGATATAAGAAATCTAACTTATGCTCAGAGGTGACATTTTTATGACTTTGACAAGATTTTTCTCTCAATGTAATTCAACACTTTTAACATATCTCGTTATTTTTTATAACTTGTAGAATGAAAGAGTGTGAAAAGTTTTGTCAAGCTATAACTAAAGCCTTCTTCCCAAGAATGCTTAGACTGACTGTGACGAAAGCTTATGACTTTGCTCAGCTTCCAGAATTCCTTAATAAGTATGTTAAAAATATTATTTCTTATAGAAAGATTTTTTGCTATTCGTGTTTATTTTGTATAAAGGGAATATACTAATAGTAAACCTTTAATTTTTTCAATTTTAGAATTGAATCGGCCATATTAACAAATGAAACTATTTTTCAAGCACCACCTTGTTCCACTGGTAGTATGGGTATGGATGGCAAAAATAAGACTTTGATTTTGCCAACGCAATCAGTATTGAGTGAAAGGTTTGCTGGGTTTTGGAAACAAAGGTGGTATAATCCTTCGGGAGTATTGTTTTTTGAAGCTGATAATGGAACTAAAGCTACTGACTTTTGGTACAAAAAAGCATTTTTTAAAGACTTTTTTCCCAATGAAATAATAGCTGCTTTTATAAATTGATGTGTTCTTTTTTTAATTTTATTATTATTAATTAGCTCAAGCCTCCTTAGTCGTGTGTACTGGGAATGGGTTTCAGAGATGGATTTACCATTGACAAAGCCTGTACAGGGTGTGGATGGTGCTCCTATTTCTGATCAAAATATTACCAGTGATGATGCGAGACCTATTGGTTCCGTTTCAGCTAGGAAACTAGTGGATTTTGTAAACAGATATTCTTAAAAGTATTTTAATTGTAGGTAAAGTAGTATTTTATTTTTAGAATTTAATTTGTTGAATTAGGTTATGTAAAAGAAACAAAGGATATAACTTATTTGTTAACAATATTAAAGAAGCAGTTAATTGTTATTATGTAACGATAGATGATATAACATTTATACAGAATTTATAATTATCTTCATTTAAATCCATAACAGTGAAATAAAAAATTAAATTCGGAATTAAATATTAATTATAAACTTAGCATTAATAATTCTAAATTAAAATAGGGAAATCATTAGTGC
>JAQGAA010002431.1:0-12676 GCA_034696425.1 Isotoma viridis | reverse complement strand
CCTGGGTACATATTAAAGTAACATAGCCGTTAAACTATAATGACTGGTAGTACCTTTGATTCTGTAACTTGTTACAGTGCTGCTTTTCAGTACATGTTAAATAAAGCTCATGAATTTCTGTGTCGTCGGTGAAAAAGTTTTTTCAGTAAAGTAAGTCTAGTTACTAAAGAGTTAGAGTTAAAGGTAATCAAAGGCTTAAAAATTAATTTCAAAAGCTACTATTTTACTATTGTATTTCAAAAAAAATATCAGCTAAGTTTTAAAAAAATATTAGTTCACCGAAGTAACTGCACAGTGTGCAAAAAGAATTTGCTATTCATTTTCCCACATTAAATAAGTTACCCATACAAATCCGAAACGAGTGAGTTTAAACACATTCAATTTCACAACATTTAGAATTAAATTCAAGTGAATACCGTTAAAATATAGATAATCGCCTCCCCGATTCATTAAACATTTTCAAGTGTTAACCTAAAAGCTCTTAATCCACATTCATCACTGTACTTGACATTTGACATGTCCATATATCATTACATCTTTTGGAAAAGAGAGTGACATTTTAAGTTTTTCAAAAATTTTCCTCTTAATTAGCATTTTATCATAAAATCACTTCACACACATAAGAACATGCACTTGAACACAGAAAAATCATAGAACTTTTTTTTGCACTTGTCACTAACCTCAACCACTCTTGTGTAACCAGCAGCATAGCAACACCACGCAAAAGAATCATGCATTTATTAGATGTATGAGTAATATTGTAAGATTCAACAGGCCACTATCACACCATCGACACTCCCTTGCTATGGACCAATAAGAATTTTGCTTTAGTTAACGTTTTAATCATTTTTTATTAAGCAATTCTCATACATCATTATCTACCTAAGCATCAGCTTATTCATGATTTAAATTATTTAACCTTATTTTCTATTCATGCATGGATTTAGCTTGCTTAATTATTTTATACGACTGGAGACAACAGAATAGTTAAATCATCTTTTTGTTGCTTGTTGTCATATTTTTTTAGCATAAATTATGAATTGATGAATGTATGTGTTATACAGATTTTGTCAACAAATAAATTAATTTTGGTTAGCATTTTGAAAGAGTATCTTAAATTCATTTTATCAGACCACATTATGAAAATGATGAAATAAATGAAAAGATCACACTATTGATAAAGTTCACGATTTTACATTGCGAAATCGTTTTATTTGTTATTTCTTCCGTGTCATAAAATTTCAATCTTTGATAACAGAAGTAGGTTTTGATTAGGACGTTCATTTCAGGCTGTTTGTTACGCTTCTAAGAAGCGTATTAGAATTACTTGAATGAAGCCTTTGATTCGGTTAATCTTGGCACATAATTTGACCCATATTTAATTAAATTGAATTGAAATTTATTTAACTTAGTCAATAACATTAATAAAACAATAATATATTTATAAAGCAATCTTATCCGTGCATACATTTTAGGAAGTAGGAATAATAAATTTCGTTTTTTAATTAACTTATTAAGCAATTCTAACTTGATGAATTATTTTTATGATTCTAGAACTATCACAATGTCTGGAAAAATAATGACTATGTTGGTGCTACCAACAGTATCAAAGCAAATCCTAAAGCCAATTATATCATCACCAGTATCATCAGCATCCATGCTACCTTTACTAAGATCTCAACTCACCCGAGGTCTCTCTACAAAATCCCTTTCCCCATCAGTAACATTTTTAACCAACGGGTCAACAAAGCATCTTCGATCTCGACCTGATCTTTCAAACTACTCGAGTGAAGGAAGACCCCTTACAGTTCTCTTGTGCTGGCTTATGGCAAAAAACAACGCGGTTAAAAAATACGCACAATTCTACATAGATCAAGGCTTTGATGTTCTAACAATCCAAATCACACCGTGGCAACTCCTCATGCCAAAGAAGGTGGAACCAATAATCCGAAATGAAATCTTACCTACTTTGATATCCAGTGACCACGAGAGAAAGCTTATCCATGGATTTTCAGTCGGGGGTTATGTTTTTGCCCGAATGCTCAAACACATGCAGGAAGACCCTAATGGTGAAGAATTAATGAGAAGCATGAAAGGACAAATTTGGGATAGCGTTGTTGATGTTAACGGTGTGAGTATCGGGGTTAGCAAATCAGTTTTTATGAATTCTCCCTTTTTCCAAAAAGGACTTCAGAATTACATCGATTTCCATATGAAAGCCCTTTACAACATTGCAACAAAATATTACTACGGTGCTCATGAGTACTTTTACAACAAGCCACTTAAGGCCCCTTCTCTATTTTTATGTTCGGAGATTGATCAAATTAGTACTATGGATGTTATCCAAGCTGTTCAAAAAGAATGGATGAAGAAGGGAATCGTTTGTGATACCAAGACTTGGGCTAATACTGGTCACGTCGGACATATGAAAGCTTATCCAGATGAATATAAAACAGTTGTGAAGAGTTTCTTAGACAAGAATGGAATGAAGCCTAGTAGACGAATTGTTACTGAACGAAGATCCATTCCTGATATCAGAGATAGCGTCATTCCTGATGGATACCCTAATGTTGTTTATTCCAAAGCTATTTAAATCATAAAACATTATGTTTTTCCTGAAATTCAAAAAAGGTTTTGAATTAGATTATTACCAATGAAATCTATACTGTGTATATAGCCCCATTTAGATATAGAGAGACGCTGCGTATAGAAACGTCGAAATAAAATACCATAAAACTACCAAAACCAATAATACTGTGAACCCTATTTAGATGCTTAAATATTTTATGTTTTTTACTCGTTTAAGTACAACTGTAAATAATTTATCGCTAATATCGTTAAGCGTGAGTGTTTTGTTCCAAATGTAATCACGCAATTCCTTTGTACATAAAAATTGTATGTTTGTTTTGAATGTAGGAAAGCGCAATGGAACATTATATTAAAATGCAATACAATTATTCAAAGTTTACTTTTATTTAATGGAACTTATTTCGTTAGAATAAACTTAATAAAAAGCATTGTGTTATTAAAATTATTTTTGACATCCACTAAAAATGTATATTTTTTGCATAAAATGGCTTTATTTGCAGATTGCAGTAGTATTGAGATTTAATAGCATTCAAATTCTGAAATTTCCCATGGTTCAATGAGAAGGCAAAGTTCCTTCTAGAAAAGCTTCAATTTTTTCAGAGATAAGCACATGCTGAAATGTATCCATATGAACATCAAAACATCAAGTTATTAAGACAATTTACAAGACGGACATAACAAAGAGCTAGAAGACAAGACTCATTACTATTTTTCAATTTTACATAAAGGTAACTTATTCAACTACTGGAATGACTACTACTTACATAATAGTCTTAAGCATTGCCTGTTCTGGAATAATTCTCAATTTTTATTGCGTAAATATCCTCAAAAAGCTGACTTATGTAGCCAATCTGGTTTGAGTTAGTGAACACTTAAATGAAATAGAGGAAGCTTTTGAGTTAAATTAAGTCCAAATTGATAGTTTGTTTATGTCTACTGCAAGATTTGTGTAAAAATTCAAGTCTTTAAAAAATCTGTAGCTAAATTCATTGTAACATTACATTCCGTTAATAATACACAGTTACATAGCATAACATTTTGCTGTGATTCATTTAGAATCACTTGAACTCATTTTCTAGACAAATAAAGTGTCAAACGTATAAATATCATGTCTTCGGCTATTTCGACAACACCCGCACCTGTCCCCGAAGAAGAAATAAAATCGAATCCAATAGTTGAACTAGCTCAAGGAAAATTAGAAGGATTTGTATTACAATCAAGGAAAGCAAGAGATTACTTTGGATTTTATGGGATCCCTTATGCAAAAAAGCCGGAGCGATTCGAAGTAGTACTTAGGTTAATTAAAAAACTTTAATAATTTCTCCTTAATATCTTTTTGTGATTTCATTTAATTAGCCTCCAGAGAGATGGGAAAGTTGGGAAGGTACTCTAGACGGTACTAAGGCTAGAGACAGATGCGTTCAAACTAATATGGCTTCCAAGAGAGTTTTTGGGAGTGAAGATTGCTTATTTCTCAACATTTTTACTCCTTTTGTAAAAAAATAGAAATTTTTATTCAATAAAGGTTGCAATTCTTCCGGTATTGAATTACATTTAAATTATTGTTTTTAGATACCATCTTTAAGTGAAAGGAAAATCTCAAATAAACCTAGAAGCCTATTACCAGTTATGGTGTTTATTCATGGTGGGGGGTTCTATGTAGGTAATGTCATTTATATTACGTAATTCGTAATTCCTGAACGCTATGATATCACCCAGTAATTACTATTTTAATAAAATTTACTACAATTTGTTTCAGGTGGTGGAGATCTTTTTGGTAAGTTACGTTCTAATTAATTACTTTTTAACTTTTAATTACGTAAGTATTAATGAAAGACTTATCATTTTTTAATAAAATAGGTGGCAAATACCTTGTAGACGAAGATGTTATTTTAGTAACTTTTAACTACGTAAGTTTCAATTGAAGAATTATCCGTTTTTGATTAAATACTAATAAAATTCAAATAAATTTATAACTAAATTTTAACTTGTTCTGAATAAAGCGTCTCGGAGCTTTAGGTTAGTTACTTTTATAACAATAATAAAAAAATTTTTATTGAAGTAAATTTTATTTCAATATTACGAGATTGCTAAACAGATGAATAATTCTTAGGATTCCTGAACAGTG
Source organism: Isotoma viridis (assembly GCA_034696425.1). Taxonomy (NCBI): domain Eukaryota; kingdom Metazoa; phylum Arthropoda; class Collembola; order Entomobryomorpha; family Isotomidae; genus Isotoma; species Isotoma viridis. The sequence goes on along the minus strand of JAQGAA010002431.1, from coordinate 7,959 downwards.
GGGATGGACAAGTTCGTGGAAATATGGGTTTAAAAGATCAAGTAATGTGTCTGAAATGGGTTCAACATAATATTCAATATTTCGGGGGAGATAAAGATCAGGTTACAATATTTGGTGAATCTGCTGGATCTGCTTGTGTTGAATATCACATGTTATCTCATATGAGTAAAGGTATGTCTATAGGAATTCCGAACAGGGTTTACAAATGTTTTCTTTATTATTATGTCTTATGTTGTTTTGTTAATTTGCAGGCTTGTTTAAAAAAGCGATCATGCAAAGCGGGTATAATAAACAAATTTTCTATTTCATTTGTATGATTTCCTTTCTTTGTAACGAGGTTTTTATTTATCCACAGAACTGCTTTGAGTCCATGGGCTCTGACAAAGGAACCAGTCACTTTGGTTAAAAGACTTGTAAAACAGTTAGGTATTAGTTGTGACATGAATAATATGACAGAAATGATCCAAGCTTTAAAAAAAGTTGATGCCCGAGCAATAGCTACTCAAACAATGGATTTCTTGGTAAATCTACATGAAACCTTTTACTTAACAAAGAAGTTCATACAAAAGTGATCGCATTGATGAAATAAAAATAAAAATAAATAAATGAAAAAAAAAATAAATTGAAAAAATAAAAATAACTAATTGATAATTTTTTTAAAACAATCAATTTCGTATAGGATGTAAATGACTTCCCAGTGATATACTTCTCACCATCTGTTGACTCAGGGATTGGGACACAGAATGACACATTCATTACCGAAACTCCAATTAATATTCTACGTTCTGGCAAAATTCCCAATGAAGTACCTATGATTATAGGAGCTAATTCTCAAGAAGGAATTTACAAATCTATTCGTAAGTCTAACCAGGATAAAAGAACTAAAGTACATATTTAAAAATACAAGAAATGTGGAAACAAATAAAAAAAAACTAATATTTCTAGCTGCCCTTAAAAATCCTGAAAAACTCAAAGCCCTAAATGACAATTGGGTGGAGGAAATACAAGGCTACTTTCTAAAAATTAGTGAGGATGATGCTCCTGCAAATATCGAGTTTGCCAACGCTGTGCGGACATTTTATTTTGGAAATCAACCAATCTCTCAAGAAACCCGGGATAGATTTACTGATATGATCTCTGATAGATATTTTCTTCATTCTACTAAAATGACTGGGATACTACATGGAAGTTTTCATAAAAAAGAGAATCCTATTTTTATATATTTGTTTTGCTACGATGGAGAGTTTAGTTTTTTGAATTCTTATGGAATTTTCGAAACTTTTGGTAAGTTTTTAAGGAATTCATTTTCAATATCCCTTAGGACTTTTTTCTTTGAATCATGTACGTTTTATTGTAATGATTTTTAAGGCCCCGGGCATGCAGATGAATTACAATACTTAATGAATCAACGAATATTTTACTCAAAGATTGCTACAGGAAGTGAAGATGATATGATGATCGAAAATATGACAGCTATGTGGACAAACTTTTGTAAATCAGGGTAAAGTAGACATTCACTACTAGGACATTTGATCTTTCTCGTTATTAAATTAATCTCAAGGTTAAAACTTTGAATTGCTTGTAGGATTCCACATCGATCTGGATCAGGTTCTAATTGGGAGCCACTACCTCATAATAAATCAATTAAACCACGACCCCTAAAATATTACCAGATTTCAGAAGTTTCAGAAATGATTGATGAACCTTTTAAATCACGTTTAGCATTTTGGGAAAGTTTACCATACGACTTATATTAGCTAATTTTTTTAAAGGTTCATTCAAAATTAAGAGTAATTTTATGAAAAGAAAATATTAAACCTTTTCCAGTTTTGTTTTATCGATATTTTTGTTCGTAATAAGCAATATAAAAGTATATTGTTGTTTGCAAAAATATTTTTTTACAATCAAATAATAGGTCGGAGATCCTCTTGATTATAAACACTTTTCTAATTTCGTTCAGCATTTTCATTTTTTTACATAAATGGTTATGGATTCATAAAACAATTAGCTTTAAATACTTGTTATGATTCTCTATTATTTTCGAAAAGTAATTCAAGGAAAATTTACTATCAGTAGGGACAAGATTTTGTTTTTCTATTGTTTAACGTAATATTCTCTCTCTCACGTAATAAATATCATAGATGAATGATGCTTGACTCACTTTTATTGTAGAGTTTCTATAAACAATAGAACAATGAAAATTCGATTTCAATTTGAAGATGCATAATATTGTCGAACACAACAACAGAATAACAAATTACTTCATAATATTATTTGTGCTAATTGAAATTGCGTAATTTGGTTTGCATGAATAAATTTGTTAACAATCGGTACATACACTTGCGACATATCACACGCTCTTGCAAATGAAGTCTCAAATATTCCTTACCACAAATTTTTGGCCAGTATTTTTACTAGCAATAATCTTACTAACCAAAAATGACTTTACCTCGGCCCAGTTAATACAACTATTACCACCCCAAATTCCCAATCAAAACATTGCTTACTACAACAATTTCCAAAGACCTGTGCCACAACCACCACAAGGGCAAAAACAAGTTTATCATTCCCTTGTATTCGAATATGGAATAGTAGCACCTGATAACTACGTGCAAGGTGGGATACTTATCAATGGACAATTTCCAGGTCCTCCTATAAGGGTGAATATGTATGACTTATTGGTTGTGGATGTGACTAACAAACTTGATCACGGGATAACACTTCATTTCCACGGAATAAGAAATTACGGACGGCCTGAAGCGGATGGAGTGCCAAATGTCACTCAAGAATTGATTCCACCCGGAATGATATTTCGATACGTGGTTAACGTCGGTTTTCAAACAGGAACATTTATTTATCATTTACACACTGGATTAGATTCTGTATTCGCATTTGGACCTTTGATAATCGAAGATGGCAAAGAACTTCTTGCAAATAGGCCGGATTATTATCATTTTTGGGATTATACATTCATCCTATCCCAATGTTGGCACACGCCCATTTCTAAAATGGTTGAGGGACTCCAAGGAAGCCCATTTAAAGATCTTCCAGAAACGGATAGCATTCTCATTAATGGAAAATCCTTTGGCATATGGGAACATTCTAATGGGTTGGCAAATGGTTATGAAGTAATCAAAGTCAAACCTGGTCTCGTTTACAGATTCCGTGTTATCGGGTTCGGAGCTGATTCAATACTATCGTTTAGTATCAAAGGACACAAAATGAAAGTTATAGAGGTTGATGGAATTATTACTAAGCCTGTAGATGTGGATCGACTCGAGGTGAATTCAGGTCAAAGGTATAGTGTATTAGTCAAGATGGATCAGCCTGTGGATAGTTACTGCATTGAAAGTGTAATGGTCCCTGGTCCTGGACCAAAGAATGGGAAAGCTATATTACAATACGAAGGGGCACCTGACCCCGGCCCAGAAAGGAGGAAAGAATACACCTCGGGAAAAACGGCTAAAACTAAATTAACAGCATGGGTTACATCTAGCTTTGCTCCTAATCCTGAAATCCGCCAACCTGACATTTACCTCCCACCTACAACTGTAGATCAAGAGATTGTGATCAAAAGTCATGAAAAAACAACTTCAGATAATAAAGTCAAGTACGACATCAACGGAAAATTCTACGAGGATCCGGTTACACCTTGGTTGTTTCAAGTTCGACAAGGAATTAATATTGCTCACGAACCCCAAGTATTTCAATCAGCTACGAACAAATCTATTCAGATTATTTTTCAAAATATTGCTAATAGCAAGGGCGAATGTAAACAGCATCCTTGGCATCTACATGGTCACTCCTTCTACGTAGTTGGCCAAGGACCAGGGGAGTATGACAAAGTTAAGGATGGAAAAGCTATAAATGACCGTGTCGAGAATGAGTCACAAAATCTTGTATTCCGAGATGTCGTCACCCTATTCCCGAATGTCAAAGCTAGTGAAAATGATAAAGGTGATAATGGTATCGATAAAATTAAAATGTCAAGTCATAGATCTTCATCAAGTACAGGAACTTCAGCAAGTACAACTCCGAACCCTGAAGTCGAGCCAATTGCATCTCCAGAGACTCCAAATACATATGCCGTATCAAATTCCTCAATGAGCCCAACTCAAGATTTGGATAAGCTTAGTGAATTTGCTCCCTGTTCTTGGGTCGGAATCCGTTTCATTACAGACAATCCTGGTGTTTGGCTGGTCCATTGCCATCTAACTGCTCATTTAATTATGGGGAAAGAATTTGTTATCTATTCATACCAAGAGACTAATCCAATGCTAGCCCCTGCTGTGGGCTGATTTGATGACTTTTGATTTTAATGTTATAATATAAGAATTGCATGTATGTTTAAGCAAACAGGAAATTAAAATGTAAACCCTTGCAAAAGTACAATATTAAAGATCAATAGGATTTAGCATTCATGGTTATCCCGTTCCAAAACGATGATTCTGGGTCTTTCTACATCTGGTTGCATTTGGGTTAAAATTAGAATAAGAAATTAGGTTGGCTCCCTGTACTCTTCATTTAAGTCGGGGTTTCTTAGTAAGCAGACAGTATGGAAAATTCCATTCATTCATGCATTTCCTACTTACAGATAGTTATGAGCTAGTTAACATACCAAAGTACGTTAAATTGCATCTCGTTATGTATACTTATTTGTAAACAAATACCCTAAAAGCTTTTCAATGTCGAATACATTTGTGATATTGGGATGATTTTTCAAGATATATGCCCTGTGACCTTCGCTTTGTTGGAAATTGACAGTCAAAAATATGAGTTTCTTGTAGAAAGACGTGTGTGTCTCTTTCTTGTATTTCTTTTCATTCAAAACGAGCCTCTACAGTTGTATTCTAATCTTCATCGGGTTTAGGTACAGATTAAAGGATCATTAGGTAAGCTTAATTTTTCTATTGACAAAGCATGTTGAATAGAGGGATAACCCCTTTTTTCATCTAATTATCTGCATCCACCTTGCTATTGACATTGTAATCTTGTCTGTAGAACATATACCTTGGTGTCGTTTTTACTACTACCAATGTCACTTTAATTTAATTCAAGCAATTTTGACTTTTGTTTTGTATCAGTCATCCTCACAAGTGTGAACAGCACATCCCATTTGATCACAAGTGAAACAAGTTTAGAAGCAAAGTTAGCTAATTTTTGTATTAAAAAATGGCAACAACTACCTCAAGTAATTTGTTACTTCTTCGAAGGCAAGCATGCACAGAGACAGTGTTGGCAGCTAAAAAAAATTTGAATCGTTCATGGGAAGAAATCGCCAAGGCTGTTGGAAAATCTCCTGTTTGGGTGGGTCTCTTCACCTTTTTTGTGAATGAATTAGCAATAAATTATTAATGAGTTACTAGAGTTAGTGACATGTTTATGACATTGTAATTGGCATAAAAATAAAATAAAGAATGTGCCATGAGTCAAATCTAAAGATGCTTGTTTAATTAATTACCTAATTAATGTAATTAATTGAAATAGGTTACATCGTGTGTTCTCGGGGAGAACTCGATGGACGAAGAATCGGCAGGGAAGCTAGTAAATTTCTTAGGAATTTGTGACGACACAACTCAAAGAATTCTAACCGAGTCCCCACTGAAAGGTCAAACTCCAGCATCCATTCTTCTGCAAGATCCTTGTATTTACAGACTTAATGAAATCAACCTTGTTTACGGTCTTACAATAAAAGAACTCATTCAAGAAAAATTCGGAGATGGTATTATGAGTGCGATTGATTTTGAAATGGAAGTTGAAAGAGATGATACTGTCCCTGAGTGCCCGCGTGTTAAAATTATTATGAGTGGAAAGTATTTGCCTTATAGGCGGTGGTAATTCATTAAGTTATTTGATTTAATATGTATTTTTTGTTTCTTTATTTTTCAGTTTAATTTACATACTCAAAATTATATGACTTTAAAAGAGTCAGGTTATGTATTTGCAAATTTGCATGCACTTGAAAATGCAATAAATACTGTTTTTGCTCAAATCCTCAAAAATTCTACGTGTATACATGCATGCGATGTAAGTCAAAATTACTTTTTAATTAGAGATATCAGAACCAGGAAACTCGTTATTCTGGGAACGAATTAAATAATTAATCCAAGGTTTTCCAAACGGATGTGTACCATAAATTAGTTAATTAATTATTGTTTTCGGTAAAGCTTGGAATTTTTTCATCTAGACTGTTTTTAATTTTTTAACTATCCATATTAAATCTGAAGATTCAACGTTTTTCCCAAGGGATATGAGATTAAATTAATCATCCACTGCTCATTCATTTTAAGAAAAAAAACCATTCACAATTTCAACCATTAATCTAGCCTTAAATTCACCAAAGTTTAAAACCTTCTTACATCCATATCTACTATCCCTATAATCTTCAAGAATACACAAGAAGTTTACTTGATTACCTTGGAACAATGAACAATTATTTATTAGTTGTAGCATGCACTTTAAAATACACACCACAACCTGCAACAATAGCCAAAAAAATTCTGCCAGATTTGGTCAACAAATCAGTCATTCAATCAAGCATGACGATAATACATATGAGTAGAATTTTACCAAATAAATATTTTTAATGAAGATTTTAATGCTTAATAAGTTTGAAGGGGAAACATGAAGTAGATATAGTAGTAGTAATGAATATGATTATATGATAAAAAAAGTTAACTACACTTTATCCATTTATAATCAATACTATTCCATTACTATACCAGCATCGCTAACAACAATTCATGTATAGGTACAAGCATTTACCCCCAAAATTGGTAGTAGTAATAATAATAAGAGAGGTCAACATTTCTATTATATAATCAGAAGGTGCACATGCTGCATGTTTAAGGAATGTAAAAAACATTTATTTTATTATTATGATCGTGATCAACCTAAAACTCATAATGTTGATGTAGTTTATGGTTAAGCAGTTAATAAGCCCAATGGTTCGCACAGTGTAAAACAAAACAATAATAATAAAACTGCCTATGGGAAAGTGAACATCTTAACATATATCGTCGTGACCAATATAATTTTATTGTTGTGATCGCCTTAGTTTAGTTTTTAGTTCCCACAAGTACAAAAGTACAAGTGTTTTAAGAAACGCGTAGAATTGAGTCTTAAAAATCTTCAAGGGTTTATAATTATAATCACTGCAAAAGGAAATCAAGACCATGAGTAATTATTACGTGACTGGAATTATCCAAGGAGATTTGTATGTGAAGCAGAATTGTGTTCAGATTAAAAAGTAGGAATACTCAGGTTCAATGTGAAGTGGGTTTATTAAAAGAATTTTTCATAAATTACTTTATTAATATAATTTAGAGAGTAATAATGAAACTTCCAAATTTCCTTGCACCTCGACCTATGACATTAACCCGACTGTTTCAAATAGTAAATATTTTCAGTACATTTCTAAACAGTGAAAGAAGCCAAATTACAGACCCAACTAGTTTACTCCCGGAAGGATTCCATGCAAAACCTAATATAAGACAAGGAAGGGCTGGAGTTTTAAGTGATAATGGTATTATTCCTAAAGTTATGTTGTTACCGAGAGTGGAGATTGACTTAGGGGAAATTGAGGGATATCATATGAAAGTCATTAGTGGGAGACAGGTTTATGCGTTTGAAGGGATTCCGTATGCGGAGCCCCCAATCAATTCGAACCGATTTCGGGTTAGTGAAGTTTTAATTGTTGTGAGAAAGGATTAAGAAATTAAAAAAATTAAAAACATACATATTTAATTTAAATGTTTAGCCTCCAGTGCCAAAGAAACCTTGGAATGGGACTTTACAGGCCAAGTCTTGGGGTTCGGTGTGCGTTCAAACGAGAACTAGGATAAGACAGGCTATTTTTGGGAATGAAGACTGTTTAACTCTTAATGTCTATACTCCAGAGGTTAGGATGGGTCGTATTTTTTAATACAAATAAGTGTAACGAAGATTTTTGCAATTTAG
>JAQGAA010002430.1:0-12677 GCA_034696425.1 Isotoma viridis | reverse complement strand
TATAATCTATAATTAATACATACATACTTCCATACAGAAAGATCAAGATCAAGAGGACAAAATATCTTATTTTTCCTAGTAATAAGTAATAGTACGGCTATTATAATAATAATATTATTACTAATTATGCTTCGCTAGTATTTTTAAAGAAAACCGAAGGATACATTATGGATATGTGAGTGGCGAGTGACAGAGGTGTTCTTTTTACATGGATTCCAATTGTCAACATATTTTCATATTTTTCTATCATTTTATATAGTCATCAGTCTTGACATGACAAATGTTTTACAATATTGCATTATTAAACTTCATGCTATATGGATGACAGACGGGCACATTACTAATTTGGTGATGTGTGTGTACCTAAAAAAGAGTCAGCTTATAATGTTACCCGTTGTAATAAAATAATACAGAAAAAAATGACTCATTAAAAGAAATACTCATTTCTTTGTAGTAGCCACTATGATTAGGTATGTGTAATAGGAATATTTGGAATGTCATGAAAAATACCCAGGATTACTCGATTTATAGTACACACTAGGAAAACATATTTAAAAGATGTTATTTTTGAGTTTCTTTACTTATTCTTTATCCTTATTAGTAAGTTTAGGCTTCAAGTGAATGGGTAAGTGATATACCACCCTCAACGTTGAGAGTAATGATTTAAAGCTTGTGAGTTAGAAAAGAAGTGGAAAAAAGAAATGTCCATTTTGTTATCATTGTCAGCAAGTCTTAAAGTAAAGATTCTAGAGATGAGAGATGAGATTAAGTTTTATTTCAGTAGCATTTCGTTTCGTATAGTACGAAAATGAGTCATACTCATTGTGTAAACTGAGGAGAGATTGAATTCATTATGTTTTATAAATACTTACTTTGTTTGGTTCGAAGACTTCAGATTCACTCCTATACTAATTTGACGATGATCAAAGTTCATAGAGACTCAAAATTTTTAATAATATGTAGATAATTTTTATTCTTAGATAAGGATAATTATTATTTTTATCAGTTGTGCTTTTGCATAAATGTGTATACAAAATATTCACTATAAAACTCTAATTAAAACCCCATGGGGAGTCTTTATTTTGACTCTTTGAAACGGGTAGGGTTCTATTCTGGGGTTGGGTTGAATATTATAAAGGAAAATTTCTGAAGATATGCAAAAAAATGTCCTACACAACTACACTGCTATAACTTTTTAAATGAATTTTTTGTATAAAAGAGCCCAAAAACCTTGATTACTATGAATGCCAAATCTGGGTCAAACGCACAATTACACAAGTAATATGGTTTGAATGAATAGAATCTCTAAGTTTAGCAAAACATTCAATTACCCTATAACTTTAAAGAAATTGAAAAATGACGATAAGCAGTAACAAAGAACTTTGTTTGGAAAAAATATGCGAAAAACGTGGCTTCCAAAATCCTAATAATCAGAACATTATTAGCATAGCAGATGTTTTGTCAGATGTTTAGGATTAAGTATAACACGTAATAAAATCATTAAAAGGAAGTACAAATTATAATCCCTAATTATAAATGGTACCTGAAAATTTGTAATTTCCCAAATTTCCCAAATTTCCCATTAGGGTTTTACATCTAAAGTTAAACACATTAACGAATAATCAACAAAAATATAATTTGCTAAATTATTATTAGTGACACATATGATTGTCTTTGCAAGTAAAATAAATATAGTGCAAATGTCATTGACTAAATCTAAATAACCTAGTTAAACCTGATCAGCCAAATGCAGTTATGTGTACTGAAGTCTTAATTTAGCATGCAAATACAATTAGACGTGTAAACAAAAACGTTGAAAATTAAATGTGTTTTAAGCAATAGCATAATGTTACTGGATTACTCGAAGAGAGTGAACGATGAAACTATGACTCACAGTTTGGGTTCCATCCTTTCATTTATAATATTATATGTAAAATCCTTTCTACAAATCTGATAATCATGGAATCATGATGTCCAATAAACCATTATGAATTTTGATGATTTTTACTACATTTCCTGTATTCCCATGTTCTACTTTGCATTGTAGTAATTTACTTTCAATTAATTTACATTTACATGGTTGGTGGCATTTCTATATGTGGAAAGATGCGGAAGTCTGAAATGTTTAATTGGATAATATTTGACAAGTCGGATGGATACTTTGAAAAAGTTATATGGTATAATACTATTTGGAGATTCAATTTGATACAGATCTTATCTTTCTTTGTTTATATTTATAATATAAACGCGATCTATGAAAAAAGGGAATTTCAGCAAAATAAACAATAGTTGGTGAATAAATGGCTAAATTTCCAAAATATACCACACAGTTTGTCCACTGAATTATCAAAGAGCGTATCAAACTACTATATACGTAGATTGCTGCAGCAGCAGCTAAAAACTATTTATAATGGTTCATTTTCCTCTCTGTGCAGAAAATACGGTAAGCTGATATTAGTTTAGTCTCTAAATAAATTTCAGATTCGAATGAATTGAGTTTTTAATAAACTCTAATAATTTAGGAATTTTCAACCATTTTATTCGCTAAACTGAATGATGGTAAGACAAAAGCAGCCGCTTATCTCTTATTCAAAGACCAAGGAATCCTGAAATGTGAATACTATGTTACATCGCAGACATTTCAAGATGCAAAAATTTCGCCCTCAGTCAATTTAAATTCAGCACTGGAATTTTGGCAAGACATTTTGTCCTCTGTTCCAGGTAGTATCTATATCATATCAGATGTTGATGAAAAAGTGAAGTCAAGGGGAATACGTGTCACATTGCATCAAATCAAACTAAAACGGTCGAGTGCATCACCACCAATTAAAGAAATCTACCTTGGAACGCAGCATACCCAAGATCTAGCATCAAATACGATGAAAACGAAACTCCATGCAAAACTATTATTGATTGATATCGCACTACAACAATTATTTCAAGGGTGTAATAGTGGACGAGAATCTTTTAAAAATGTGATTCGAAGAGTTACTAATCGCAGCGTTCAGTTTAGTCGAGTAACGTAACATAAAACGATGTTTTAGAATTCAGATGGTTGGTGTTCTAGACAATAAACATAATATAGTACCACTAATAATGTGTGTTTTGATATCATTTATTAAAAAATAATTTTCTCTGAATGGAATTGTTAAAAAATAAGTAGATATTTTTCATTTCGGTTTGTTAAGCAATATTTAGAACGATTCGCATATATACATTTATCTCTTATACGGGACATATAATTTCAACTATCTTTGTTCCCTTTGACAAAATCATATCGTTTCATAAAAGTAGGAGCATTGCGTCTTAGTAAAGGCTCTTGTATGTCTAGTTGTTCAGGTTTATCATAAATTGTACCAATTACTATTCTATCTGGTGCATCCACCGTATAATCCTTGAGTTCCCGTGGTTTATTTCTGCTGTTTTTAGACGAGAATTCGATCTTCTCTCCATAGTACCCAAAACCACGACGATCTCTTGGTTTTTGACCTTCGTTATCTAATGCATCTGACATTCCAACGATAGTACTTCCTAACCCTTGTCCATCTTTCCAACCTCGGTCTTCTAAAATCTTTCTTCCAATACCACGTGTATACTTTTCAAACGCTCCAATCTTTTCATTCTTACTAGAAGTGCTTGGACCAGGTGGTGACGGAGTTCTAACACGTCTTTGGGGAGTCTTTGGAGCAAATACAGATATGTCTTCTAGGCCTTTCTGAAATCTCTCGGATCTTCGCATTTCTAAGAAATCTTTGGCGTCCTTGTCTCCTCCACCTAGTAAAATAAAACAGAAGGTGGTAATTTTAATTCGTCAGTGTACTATCACCAAATTGCTATTTTTAATAATTATCAATAGATCATCCTACCAGGTACATAATATCCTTCCATATCTACATCCCAATCATCCGCTGTTCGTTCATCGAAATCTCCTTTTTGATCATTCCAGAACTGAGCGTCAGTGTAAAATACAAGTCCGGAACCACCTTATTTTAAGAAACACAAAATTACATGTGTACGTTACAATTTTAAGATAAACAGGTAGTGTAAACTTTAATTTACCTTTTTCCCATTTTAGTTCAATTTTTTCTTCATACAGTCTTTCTTTATCTTCGTCAACCATAGATCCATGCGTGGTTCTCTAACAATCAACATGTTATGTGATTGAAAGTTGTTCAATCTTAAAATAGGTTACAGTTTCTGATAATCACAGCTAATTACTTACATGATCATGTAAAGCCTCATGCCTCTCCCATTCTTCGCAACGATCTTCATCCTCATCCGCATTACTCTCCTAAAAAAACAAATTAGATAACGCAGACTAAAGTAGTTATTGTTTATTAAGACTTTAAATGCATGCCAAAGCCAAGACTTCTTTTAGAAATTGAAAAGTTAAATTGATAAACTATATATTTACTTTATCCGAGTCAGATTTTCCTCCCGTTGCATCTTCGCCTTTTTCAGGTCTAGAATTTTGAATAAACACAGATGAGAGCACTTGGCCCCTACCAGTAAGAACGTCTTCTTCCTCTTCTTCATCTTTCCATTTCCCACGACGGCGTTTCGTGTTTCCATAATCGTATGGAACACTGCTATACTTTTTATGTACTCTGAAAAGTAATAAAAATAAAATATAGAGTTGATCATAAAGTAATCTTTTTCGTGTGTAAAATTACCGAAAAAGCTGTTTATAAGCAAACAGAAAGTATAAATGGAATCGGCATCATCTTTAAGTCGTTACCTTCCGCGAGGAAACTCCAAGCCCAGCTTTTGAATCAAGCTCGGTGGCAGCCTACACTCTTTAATAAGGTTTAAAAAGTAGGCATTTGGTGTTCCAATGTTTCCACTGTAAACGTTAAATAAAAAAAATGTTCAAAATACAAACAATTTGCTTTCCATTACTAATTAATAATCGATTTCATCTGGTACTCATTATTATCATACTTTGGCATAAGTTTAGGAGGTGCGAGTTCCTTTGCAGCGAATTTGGATAAATCTTGAGAAGATAAGGTGATTTTCGAAATAATAGCCCGACTGGGTAGTTCATTTCCTCCTTTATCCATCCAATACTTTCCATGATACTTTCGAACAAATTCCGTCGCATGCTGGTCGTCTGAAAATCGAATAGGACAACAGAACTTCTTCAATGATGATGATGTACAAGGGGTAGAAGTGGTGGAAGATTTGTCCTCAGACTTTCTATTTCCATCGTCGTCGTCGTTTTGTTGTTTGTCAGAATTACATTGACTATTGCTACCACTACTAGTAGATGCTGTATCAGTTGTAACTTCATTTTGTGCCGTATGTGAAATTCCTGAAATATTAACTGTTTGAGGGCGATGTCTGAAATGAAAAATGTCAAATTTTTTAGCTTCGATAAAAACGGCAAAGAAATTTCTTAAATCGGACGAGTGGAATTTGTACGGAATGTTACTAAGTAAGCAGTAACAACACTTTTCCATTTTGCATTTCACTCTGTCCACAACTCGCTTATTTTAAGTCTTTTTACATTTTATTGAATTTGCTTCGACTTTCGAAGAAATTCTTCAAAACTATTGTTATTTTGTGATGTGAGTCATTTTCTCACTTTTTCAAACGAAAGTGTGTGCAACTTTCCAAGTAAACACTACAATTAATTCCTAACATGTATGTGGGGAATTTGAGATTCTCATCTTGGTAGTAAATACTAAATAAAGAATGAAAGTGCATCTGATTTTTGTTTCAACATTATTTTATGCAGATTCCTTGAGGAAGGGGCACCAAAAGTTTCCCTGATTTGGGATGGATGTGGTGTGAGATTTTTATAATTTCTGAAGCCGAAGTCTAATTCAGCGTTACTATGTATTATTCCTTTTAACAGCTATACAACCCCCTTACCCATGTTATATCTAAAAGGATATAACTATGAAGTCAAAGTAAAGGCCTTTAGTTGATAATTAATTCTTTATTATAACGTTTTAGTGTTTGAAACACTATTTTAAAATATTATAAATAAAAATAATTGAATAGTTCCAATATCAGAAGAACTTTAATTTAATAAATAATTATGATTTTTAAGGAAATAGACTGGAATAAAGTTTGTAATATTATGAGAAAAATGTACCTCAGGAGAAAACTGACGGATCTCGGAGCAAAAAAAATTACACCGTATAGCAACATAAATTTGTAATTAAATTTTGGAATTTTACGAAAAAAACTTCCTTAGGTTAGGCTTTTAACTTTTTAAGTTATGAAATCTTTGGTTATGTTTAATTTTTTTATTTTAATTCCTTATTCCGATGTATTTCGAGATCCTGGTTTCAAATAAAAAATGATAACCATGAATATAAAAACAATAAAAAGCATTGTAAATTCATTTATGTGAATGCTTAAATTTTTGGATTTTTAATAAGGTTTTTGAAATTAACCAAATATGAGCTGGTCGTTTTCATACATTGTCACTTTCGAAACTCATCTAGCATTTAAATACAAATGAACAATGAACCATCCATAAAAACACTGGATAAACCGACAGTAAGTTTTACTTTATAAAGAGAGCTATTCAAGAATGCAGTTGGGATCTACTTACAATTAGAGATAAGATCCCTTCGTCTTCTTAAAAACACTCATCCCAAATTTCTTAAACATTATTATATGAATTTATTAAATATTAATTAGTTTTGAATAATTACCTAAGTTAAATATTTAAAGCAAATACAAGAGTAAGTACCAGTGGACTGAAATAATTTAAGTGTTAAATTGTACATATTCAACATTAAAAACGAATCTCATTTTGAAATTTGTTTAAAAAATATGATTTTGCATGTCAAATTTTTAAACCAAGGAATACAGTATGACTTGTGAATGGGACTGTTAGTTTATGCATAAAATACACAGGACAATAAAGTTTAAACAGAAAGCTGCCAAATGTAAAAAGACAATAAAACACATCTTCACAGCCGGCGTGGCACAATAGTTACTATGCTACTTTTACTTTTCAAACTACTTTGATGATATAATAATAATTCATGAGAAAAAACCCTATAGTATACTTGAATAAGGGCTTATAATGTACAAGTAACAGTGTATGACTTTTTACGATTGATAACTGAAGTTACCCTAAAGTCCCATAGTTAACTTATGCTTATTTGCGGCTTATGTGTGGAATTGTACTTTAAAATCAAATACCGTCTTACCTACGTGGATTGATATTTTACTACTACTAAAAGCTTAAAAAGCATGATCCGCGGTGTCTGTAACTATAGTACATGTTGGACTTTAGTTGATTCTTTGATTCATATATTAACGAGTAAGATACTTGTGCTTCTGTACAAATGCATATGGAATAATATAAAAGTTAGTGGGGTCGGGGGGCTTCGGTTCGGAGTGCTCCAAAATTTAGGAGAAATAAGAATAAATGTAGTTTTAGAGAGGGAGGGCGGATTATCTCTGTAATGTTGTTAGTTCGGTTAGTTTTGGGATGTTGTGACTTTATCAAGTTTTACAAGTTGAAGCAACAGATTTCTTTCTCAATTTAGATCTCCTTCCTTACTTTACCACCATGTGCATCCATTAACTTCTTACTACCCGGGTATCTCCCGCATAATATTCTAATATCATACCATCACAATCATCAGTATCACCAACACTACTCATTTCCCCTTCCTTTACTTCATGCATGCAGCATCATCACAATTTTTTTTACTTTTAACATCATCCCATAATACACATTTACTTATCTATTTCATTTCATACGTACAAACTCACATACAAACAAAGTCTTCTTCAATTACCTAACTTGGACCACCACCACCAATTCCAAACTTTTACTACTGCATTTTCTAGACTGAATAGTATTATTAGTACTGCTTCCACGAAGAACGACACCACCTCCATGTATATTATCAAATAACTCATTTTTAAAACTTACAGACTTTCATCCACCCAAAAGATACGTACATATTCACTAGACACTACCTGTCTTTAATCTAATTTTCGTTCTGTCTTGGACTTTCATGAACCTGCCTGGAAGTGAAGTATTCGGAGTTGTGTGAAACCACCACTACCATACATAACATATAATTTAATAGATTTGTTGTAAAAACACTCTGAATTTATCAAGCCTTTGTTCCCTACTTAATAAAAAGTTTGCTTGTGATTTTATCAGAGATATTGTTGAGTAAGAGTTTAAAGTGAGTGTAAGATGTAATGCATATTATAGAATGTGCATAGTAATATGATTATTAGTGGTACACGATACTTATGGTCATTTCTTTAATTAAAGGTTCCTCAATTACCGTGCACGCAATTGTTACCTCAATTGCATCGGCTAATTAATTGCCACAATAAAGTTTCACCATAATCTCTAACAGACCCTTTGAAAATTTGTTAAAACGAATATTCTTTTTGTGAAAATTTGAAGTAAACTCAAAATCAGAACAGCATTTAAAAATCATATCAAAATCATAAAACGCATAGTAAGGTGTAGGACTTCAACGAAAAATATTGTGTTTTCTACTCTCGACTCCACTCTTCAAGCTAACTTGTCAAATAAATTGGCTTATGCTCATTTTTATTCGATTGGGATATTGGGTTTGAGAATTGACTCAAGTGAAACCTTAAAACCAAACTTAAACTCATTCAGTTTATTATGATCCATTAGTTAAAAAGTTTTATGCAAAAAGAACTATTCAATTGACATACACACACAATGCTATAAAAACGAGTAAATTCGCAATGTTATAAATGTATTCATAAGTAAACTTAATCATACTTTCAGAGTATTCCTATCTTTAACTCTTATGCATACACATGCGGCCTATCTGACAGACAGAGGAAGTTATTGCAAACCACAAAATAGCAAACCACAAAACATTTTAGTACGATGCAATAGCACTTTATTATAATAATAATCATTGGCAAAGCAATTACAAGTGGAATGGAACTAAAATGCTTTTCCGTATGAGTTAATAAAGTTTAATTACAATTTGATAGTGAATGAAAACTATTTTCAAGTTTAGTATTTTACTCAAAAAGAGAGAAGACTTCAGAGGCTAATACAGGAGATGTGACTGTAATTCTTTGAGATATTTAATCCTCATAATAAAAAGTAATCATATTATTGGCAAATAAAAATGATAATTTTTATCATAGAATAATAATAATACCCAAAGACATTCGATATCAGCGATTCTCAATACAAAACACATGAAAAAAACCAAAAAACAATATAGACAATGTAGTTGTGGAGTGTTCCAAATAATAATTACCATTATAAATGAGTTCAATCGCTTAAGCATGTTAAATTTCTTCGCCTCATGAGATCATGAATCGAAAAAAGTGTATGATGGGAATCTCCATGAGGCTGACAGAACCACTGTTACTACTGCAAGGAGCAGTACTCCATAGTCATCATCATCTTTATCTTTATCATCATCACGATCAAGACAAGAAGTAAAAAGATTGTCGTCGTCATCTCTAAAAATTCGGATCCACGAGAAACGAGCATTCATTCCAATTACTTTGAGTCCGAGTTTTCTATAAATTGTGTAAACTAAAGAAACGTACATACTCAACCGACTGAACAAATTCTCACTCTAAATAACTGCCTAATGTAAGGAAAAGGATTAAAGTTTTAAAATTATAAGCACGACGGGTACAATTATACAAGTTTTGGATGTTATATTATAGAAATTTCTTTTTTATCCATTTGGTCTGCATTATTTTGCAAAATTATTATAAAAATTCATAGTAAAAGTTTTAAACTTTGTATTAACCTTTAAAACCACCGAGCTTTGAAACCAGTGTGGACCTTTATACATGAATTTTGACAAATGTTATCACATGCCCCCATACTGTAATTGCTAAAAATAAAGAATCTACATTTTGTTAACAGTTGGGAAAAATTATAACGAAAAGACCAAGGATTACCCCAAAAAATATAACCAAAGGAGCTCTTAGTCAAGAAGTTGTTCAATAGAAATTTTAAAAAAAACGAAGATTTGAATAAAAATTATCAGTGTCTGTTGGAACGAAATAAATATAGAGACCTGTGTGTTTCATGTAAATGTTGTGTGGTTCCTGATGGGAGTTATAGCCGGACCTGAATACATCATGACGCGAAACTGTAAGTTTTCTCATTATGAGATGAGTTTCTTTATCCCTTTACTTTTTTCCATTTCTTTCACGTTCTGTGTGCTTTTTTAGGATGATTTGGGAAATTCTAGTAGAAGCAGTAAATAAAATAATAAAATGCTGTATTTTGCATCTCAATTATGGTAATAATGGAAAATGAATGATTTCGCATTTAATTGCATTTCTACAATCTGCAAATGGCTTTTCATATAAAATCAACAACATATTCACAGGGATTTTGTGAGTTAGATTTAATACCAGAAAGTTCTTTTAGTTAACCTTCAGCTCCTATTTTCTTCTCGTGTAAATACATGTATGGAGTTTGTTTCTGATACGAGAGTGAGTTTTCTTTACAAGTCATGTTTAAGGAGGGTTCGAATGTTCGAAATCTTGCGATTATGCGTGATTGATAAATGATTGTCAAAGGAAGGTATAAGAGTAGCCTATCTACTTGTTAAAGGATGATACTAGTTTATCAAGTTGAGTTCAAATAAGGGAATTATTATAGGGTGGATTGGTCAGGAACTTATAGGCTGGATAGGCTCTTGAAAATGTAGTGTTCGAGGGGGTTCCTTTGCGCTGGATTGCTTTTCATTAGAGGTGCTATTATTATGTAGGTGTTTAGTAAGGACTTTGCTTAGGTATTCATTGTTTACAGTTGAGTCTTGAACTTGCTCAAAAGAGGTATGTAGAAAAGACAGGAATCCAGTTTGAATCTTTACCTTGAAAATTTCTATTCCATCTGATAGCTGTATTTCAAAACTAATAAGATTTAGGGGTAACAAACGGTTTACCTTTTGTCCTTCGTCGTTCACAACTGCAACTTAATGATAATATTATATGCCTCTTTGTAAATTTAACAACGCATTGTTAAAAGCTTCCAGAGATTTTAACGTAAGTTGTAATTAAATTCCTTAATCGGATTTTTTATTTTGCAAACTAAAACTTTCAATGAAATTAAACACTTTTTTAAAACTAAAAACACACACACCACACAAGTCGTACAAAATCGATAATTCAGATTCTTTTGAATCCTTTTTTGTATCCAAATATTTAAAACAGTTTTAAATAAATGGTTTAAATAAAATTACATGCATTATTTGCATTTTGTAAAGTCCATTTTATATCCCTTTTCTAATCACATAATCAAAATCCCATAAGAAATCCAAATTGCATTGCTTTATTTCATAAAGATTACATATTTTGTTAGTGAATTCTGTTAAAGATTTCATTTAGTTTTCCAATTATTGATTATACAACACAGAACACAGATTTTTACCTAGTTTTGACATTTAAAAAAACAAAAACCACATTCGAATTCCAATGGTTTAATAATGCAATAATAATGACCACTGTAGAATCCTACCACAACCGACGATACGACACAATCTAAATAATAATATGTGGTTCCTTTTTACAACATTAAACTTCCATTTTATTTTATATTATCCCTAATTATGCACAATTTTTTATAAAACTTTTCAAAATGTTGTAATTTTAAAATACACTTTCTGTCATTTTTAAGTAATTTCTAAAAAAAACTAAATTCTCAAAATCTTCCTGTCTTTTTCATTAATAATTATTAACTTTTGCAAACTTTCTTATTTTTGTCACAAGAAACCCAACCCAATTTAATTGTCACAATCCTTCAAAATTTTTTAACTTTATTTTTCAAAATTGTAAACTCATTTTGAAAATCTCAAATTTCCCATTTTCCCAATTTTCAAAATTCCTTTAAAAACACCAATCAAAATATATTTTCCAAAACTGAACCCAATATCCAAACTCAATTTTAAATTTTTTAAACTCAAAAATAGTTCTTTAAAATGAACTAACTGTTTAAAACTTTAAAAGCAAGTGAAGCTTTACCGAAATCTTTAAGAAAACCACAGAATACGATTCATAATACTTGAATCTTATACAAAGTGAACAGAATCCACCACCACTGCCACTACCAAAGCTAACACGACTAACCAACACAAAACAGTAAGAGACTCAACTCAACAACTAACTCTAAAAGATTCGAAGTAAGAAAGATGAGAGATTATTGTATGTGAATCGTGTTCAGCCAACCACCTTAAAAAATATCCATACTGCCACTTGCCACTACTAGTAAGAGTAAAAACTCCTATAAAGTAAGCAGTGGCAGTATTCTTGGATCAAAATCCTATACCTTTTTTACGTTTACATCTTATAGCTAATAGTTAATAACAATAATTTAAACTCTTTTTATCCGTTTCTTAAATCCCTACTGCCTATACCTACTTTTTAAGAATGCTGAATGAAATCTCTTTAAGCAACAGGTGAGTATAGTTTGATATTTAAAAAAGATTAATGGTAAATGCATGTAATCTGAATGTAATAATAATACCATGTGCATCTTAGTCAGTAAAAATAATAAAAAAATTCACAGATGTATGAGATGAACAGAGAAGAAAGATAATAAATTATTTTAAATTTTTAATCGGTTACAAGTCTACAGTTCTGTGTGCAATATTATGCGAATTTTACAGTTACGAATGATAAAGAATAATGATAGTTAATGGGGTTTTTAGTTAAATCCTGTA
>JAQGAA010002429.1:0-12677 GCA_034696425.1 Isotoma viridis | reverse complement strand
TTCAAAGCGATTTATAAGCTTAGGTAAAATCTGAAGGAATTGCTTGGCATCATTGTTCCCATTGCCATCCAAGTTTAAGTCCAACTGCATAAGACTTTCTGGGCTAGAATCTGAAGTTAAAGCAGCCTTTTGTTTTTCCAGATCGTTTCGATAGTTTATTTCAACAAATTCTCCCTTCTCATTGATTTTGAATCTTACTACAATCTCAACCAGTCTGTAATTGATTTATGCAACAATGAATTAAATTACAAAAATATTGGTTCAAGTTGTCATTTTGTTGTATATGTCTACCCTTTGTTTTTTGCCTTATGTTCTTCATGCGTATTGTTGTTGGAACTCTTTTTTGTCGTTAGAGTCTCTACTTCAACCATTGTCTCCGAAGGTTTTTCAGATCCTTCTGGGATCTCTGTAATGATAGCTTTTTCCGTTGGCTTCTTACTTACACGTACTTGCGAATGCGAAGCATCTCTTGATTTCTGAGACTGATGAGCTGAGGTCAATGACGAAGTTTCCCTTTGTACTCTTGTTACATTACGATTAAACTTTATTGGTGTTTTACCCCTATTGGAATTATATATTAAAGTAAATTATAGCTTAAATAATTACACTAATTTAATCTTTAAAACGTAAAGAAATAAATGTATCTACCTGGGTATCACAGACTTTTGGCCTATTCCCCCTAATGGTGGCTTGTGTTGCTGAGGTGCAGATGCAGGTGCAGCATGAGTCTCTGCAATGGATGGAGCGGTTTTAGGTGCCGAGGTCTTTGGTGGTTCAGGAGATTGGATTTTCTGTAAGGGCTCAGGAGGATTATGTTCTTGCTTCGAAACTTTGCGAGATAGTTCCATCGAGCTGGCCAAGGGTTGCTGAACGATACTGTTACTGTTACTGTTATTGTTGATGTTTTTCGGAACAAAGGACTGCGAACGCCGAGGGGTTTTTTCTTCGATAGTTCCTTTGGTTGGGGCTGGGGTCTCTTCTAATGGATATTCTTCTGTTTGTTATGTATTTGTATTTAATTTAAATTTACTTGTAAACCAGCGTTTGAAATTGACTTACTTGACTCCAGGGTAAGTTATATTGCATTGTATAGTCTCATCATAACGTACCTGAATCATCCCCAATACTTGCAGCGATCTCGAGAGCTAGATTGTCTGCACCAGCCTGTGTCAATGGGTTTATAACATCTTCTAATGACTGCTCTACTTTGGATAGTTGGAACTCCTCAGAATCATCCCTCCGCTGTTTAATAATCCGAACGAGCTCTTGACCATGAACCCGAAGGTCCTGGTCACTCAATATGTGGGACATAACCGAACCCATGTTGATTTAGCGATTATATACTTTTACTTATAGTGACGCGAAGTAATTTTAAAACAATTTTGACAAAATAAAACCGTAATCGAAAAACACATGAGCTTGGAATTTTTCTATTTGTGACAAGATTATGAATTAACCTTGGAAACTTTAGAAATCCTCAGCTATCGATAAATTGATTTTATTTTTATTTCATGACGTTTTTTTGTACAAACTTGTATTACTATAAAGATAATTTTTTTATACATTATTCAAAACATTTAATGTCGATGATGCTTATGCTTAGTGCGTTTAGATGCCTCCGCAGAGTCAGCAATCTGCGGAAGTCCAGTTTTCTTTTTATCCCAAGTTCTAATCCAAGTTTGTTCTGCTTTTTTATTAGGCTTAAAATAACTTGGTGGTAGAGGTGGTAAGTCATCGAATGGACTATATTCTGCAGAATCGTCTGCTCTTGTCTCTAAATAAATTGGGTAAGGAAGTTGAACCCTTGATAAATGTATGGGTTTCCCTTTATTCGGATGCTGAGGTCGATGTTGATGCTGTTGTTGAGGTTGGTACTCCACTTCATCACATATTTCGTCATCTAAGCATTCGTCTTCCAAAAACCTTTTAGAAAATGTTGACTGATGATTCTTTTGCCTTTTATTTGGCTTTTTCTCTGGATAATTCTTGCTCCATGATGGTGGGTTCCACGGTTGAGAATCCTGTGGCTTAGGATTAACAAATTTGTGAATATCAGATCTTCCATGGTCATCATTGGATTTTTCTGATTGGTCATGTTGAGACCCGAGTCCCTTGGAATAAAACTCAATGTTGACATGAGGTCGTTTTATTACGTAATCCTTGAAAACTGGAATATTAAAAACTATTTAAGAATTATTCACTCTTGCAATTAAATAATTACTGGCTATTGCTTTAAAAAATTTGTTTTACCTCCTTTGACAACTGAAAAGATCTCTCGAACATTTTTGTGTACTTTATCTAATCGAACAATGATATCAGCCTTTGTTCCCAGAGGTGCTGGAACGAAATGTAATTCAGCTTTTTTCTTTCCCTTCTTCTTCTTTTTCTTCTTGGCCTTTTTCTTTTTCTTTTTATCTTTAAAATATTAAGAATAAAATACAAATGAATTTCAAAGATAAGAAATTTAACACTATTAAATATTTTTGTACCAGCATCATCTTCAATTGATTCGCTTGAGCCTGTATCGCCTTTTGTGGGGAGGGGGACGGTGTTTACTATTGGTGATGTTGTTGTATTAGTTGAAGGAATTAAAATGAACGGTTTAATTGTTGTTGCTTCTGGTTGCTTAACATCGTTTTGGGGTTTCGAAGGCTTTTCTTTTTCACTCTCGTCCTCTTCCTCATTTTCTTCTGATGAGTCTGGAAAAGAATCATAATCTTAAAAAATGACACTCAGTAGATATTATTGCATTGTATTGGTATGAAAATGAATGCAATTTTATCTTCATGGGCACAATTAATTGATTAAAACTTTTGAAATTGACCATACTGGACTTGCAAGATCTGCATTTCATGGGTACAAAAATTCTTGATCACAAGATAAATAGATACAGTGATTAACTGTGACAATGTACTGTCTTAACAATCTCAAGCTACATTAGAGTCGTGTATTTTTTCTAGCAATTATTGTTCCATTTGAGCATTATTGTCGCAACATGAAGATAGCATACCTTGGGATTCTCCAGACTCCCCTTGCGATGCATCATCTTCTTCCTCTTCATCTTCTTCGTCATCATCATCTTCCTCTTCCGTCACATCCCCCGTAGGAGGTAAAAGTGGCTGTGGTGGATGTTTTTGTGCTTAATTAAAATGTAATCAATACAATTAACTAATTTTTGAAAAAAATGCTACTATTGTATTATTTCAACTCTAGAGTTAGTTTTTTTAGTTTAGCAAGGCAATATTAATTTGAATTAAGTATAAGTACGCATAATTATGAAAATTAGTTATAAGATTTTAATACAATAGAAGTATTAAATTAAGTAAAAGCCATTAAAAAGTTTGCAAAGTCGGGTGGTGATTGCAATTTCGTTTTTTATATCGGATTTAGTAGTACCAACCAGGCTTTCCTTTGAGAAGAGAAGATGTAATGTTTTTTACTGCAGTAATTGAAGTCCTTGTAGAGGTTGCAACAGGTCCTTTCTTACTTCTTGTAAAAGATTTCGTCAAATTTCTTACCATAATTAAAGGCTCGTGAAACGGCACAGGTCTCGGAATTATTGTTACATTGTAAATTTTAGGAGCTGTTATCGGAAGTGTCACTCCCTTTGCCACGGTTGTGTTAAGACTTGGATTGATTAGTGGTGGTATTGTTGAATTAAATCGAGTAAACTTCCTTTCTCTTTTTTGACGATTGGGAACTTAATTTTGTTTTTAAGGTTAATTTTATGGTATCAACCCTGATATAAAATAATAAAAATTAATAATTTAGAAACTTACTTCCAATCGAAATTTTGAGGTTGTCCCTTTCGCGAATGGCTTCTGCATCTTGGACAACTCTTATGTAAATTGGATGTAAAGATGTTGGTACGCTGTACTTGTTCTGATTCTGATTAACGTTTTGTGAAGGTTGTTGATATGAGTTTACTGACTCTTGTTCATGGTGATATTGATAATCTTGGATTTCTTGATCCGGAACTGTTTCAATACCAGGATCATAGTCTTCTACCGGGGTATAAAGGTCATCATTATAAGATTCAACAGAAAACGATACAACGCTTAGAAATACTAATGTAAAATTAAAAACTAAAATTCTTTTCATTTCGAAATAAATAGCTCTTAATGCCCCAGCTTGGCTTCTTGTATACTACAACTGCATTCTTCAGCAGACATAATTTTAACAAATAATAAGTGAACCGATAGTCATGAACTCTGGTTCTGCTACAACAATATGTTACACATTCATCTTTTTCTAAAGCAATAGAATTGTTTTGACCGGATATGTCTTAAAGATGAAATGATTAATAGTGAACCCCTTTCTTGCGCAAAAAACGTAATTGTTAATTGATTTGAATTTTAACCAACTCTTTAATGGGTGTTATTACTACCTTGATTTTTTTGGTTTTTGCTCAAAAGGTGAATGTTTTCTTCCAACAACATCTAATCATGATCATGACCATTGTTACGTGACATCCCAATGTATTTCATTTGGATTTTAACTTGCGAAACAGGCTGGGTTGGTTCCAGTTTTATGATTTTTGTGTTTTCTTTTACAGATGTGGAGTACCTGTATCATCTCATCTTCAGCTTTAGCTTTAGCTAGTCAATCAATTAGGTCTTTGGCTTTTGACTGTAGTAAATGTATGGTAAAAAATATTCTGATATATGTTTATTTCCGTGTTGTATTTTTTATTTGTTTAGTCTCATCTTTTATATGAAAACCGTGATGAGATTTTATGTAAAACATGATTTTGTTGTGTTTCACATTTATGATATTGGTTTAAATTAAAATAAGTCATAACCACAAGAAACAATCTTGGTTTAATTGCCGATAATACCCCTCATGGCTTTTTTTTATTTTCATTAAAAGTGAGATGATACACAGATCAAACTCAAGTAAAAGTACAATTGGCAACATTAACAAAAATTCGAAGAAATGAACTTTTCATTGACTTAATTTTTAGATGAGAACAGTTTGCATTGCATTGCAATAATTAAGTAATTTAATGAGATTTCCAGTATCTACCATTGTAGTTTCGTCTCATTCTCATACCACTGTATTGATGTTGGACTGGCTGCCTGGCATAGACCATTGGGACATAGCTTCTTCGGACTTGAGAGGACTGGTACCCACCATAATACTGTTGCTGGCGTCTTCCATATCCGTCTACGTATACTGGTCCAGTCTGTTGACGTTGACGGTAACCCATGGACATAGTTGGTTGGACAACTCGTCGGTTATTGTAGGCATAGTAAGATGGTTGTTGGACTTGTCTGTAAGCGACTGGGTATTGGACAGCCGATGTTCGACGGTTGTAGTTAGACACTTGACGGTAAGAAACTGGGACAGCTCGCATTGGTGGCCTGGAGGTTTGCCTTTGAGCGTATCGGACTTGGGGTTGAGAGGACAATTGCCTTCCGTAGTAAAATGGTTGTCTTTGCGATCGTCCTTGGCTTCTGCCTTCACTTCTTGCGTAAACGAATGGAATGCTGCTTCGGTATCGGAGACCATCTTCTCCACCTGGTCCAGATGATCCTGCAGATGCTGGTCCTCCGAGTTCAGAGACTAATCCTAATGGTCCAGCATTTTCTGGAAGATCTAAAATGTACATAGGAAATTGTTAATAATGCTATAGAAAAAAAACATATTGAATATTTCTAAATTGAAATAATGAGATTTTTACTAGTTGGTCCACTGGGCTTTCCTTCAGGATTTGGGAACATTTTATCAAAATCAGGTGCTCCCAATGGGTCATCATCCTCAACATCATCTTCATCATCTTCCTCACTATCATCATCATCATCATCTCGGTATTTGTAATAAACAGGTTTCTCTACCAGATCTGCTCTTTGTCTTTGCTGACCAGGATTATTTCTCTTGTGTTTGGGTTGTTTCCAACCGTTCTCGTCAATTTCGTGCATCATGTTTTGGAAAGCTGTGTAATGAAATGATTACATTTTAGATTTTATGATAAAATAGTCATTTTATGATTTTAAAAACTTTTAAGAAACTTACCAAAATTGGTTGGTCCATGACCTTGCTGACCAGGTTTGTTCTGTGGCGTTGGGAAAAGTTTGTGGAATGCTGGTGGTGGGTCATCTTCATCAGAGACATCATCGTCCTGAGATTGAGCCCCTTGGAAGTCGTCCCCCTCAACTTCTTCTACTTCTGTTTCGTCAGATTGTGGCTCCTCGACTTCAGAAGATTCTTCATCTGCCATTCGGTAAAGGTACCTTGGGTGACCATGTGCACTGATTTTACCCACAAGGGACACGAAGAGGAGGATAGCTAGTAACTTCATTTTCTAAAATTGAAAAACAATAATTTTATGAGAAATTGAAACTTTGAAGGAATTTATCACAATAAATATTTTATGTATTGTGCTTAGGGATATAACTCCGAATTATTAGCCTACCTGCTTAGTTTGATTTCTAGAAGAGGACTAATACTGGAAGAATCTTTTTCGGCTCAAGGTATGCCGATGAACTGAAGAGTTTCTTCAGACGTCCTGGGTTTTTGACTTCTTGCAAAATCAGGTATTGCAATTAAGAGGACGTTGATATGAATTCATCTTTTAATGCAAGGAGTAGTAACATCATGTATTTCATAATGTCTTGAATGTTTAGGAAGATCGGATTAATAGTAATATGCGGATATTATACTCTTAACGCTTACATCCACATCTTACTGGTTTTCTTGAGTTCGGTCAAAAGCCAGGACCAGTTTGTGAATTTCCACTTTCATAAATCCATCTTAGCTCGTCCTCATAATGCAAAAGCTTTTATTATGTTTAAAATCCCATTATGAAACGAAAAACATTAATATGCTAACATGCACAATCATTTTAAGGTTATTATGGCTTAAGGTTCATATTATTTTACGTAAATGTATGTTTATTTTCAGTTAAATCAATTCGAATCTTATAAGGTTGGGGTTTTATTCAGACGGCTTAATTTTTAATACAAAAATGCAAAATTTTGATGGAAAGTTATTTCGGGTGAAAGATTAATTTTCTAAAACCAAGATCTACTATGGAGAACTTAGTATATAGGGGGACTTATTCCCAGGAGGGGTGTGGTTTTAAAACGGGAAACTGTGAAATTCATCATCTCATGTAGGCAAACTGCATGATATTTTCCTGACGAGCTCTTTTCTGGTATAATTTGCTTACAATCCGAGTAATACAATAGCACATAATGAAATGCGTGCATTTTTTGTACGTGTGTGAGTGTGTATAATAATTATATGCTTTGTGGTCGATAGCCGTATAATGCTGTTTAAATCTATAGAGATAAGTTTCTGCTTAGAAAAAAAGTTGTTAATTCCGATTCAGGTTCATGCACTTTTACTTTTTTGCAAAAAAGAGGTTTTTAAACAACCATTTGATTGGATTTGATTTGATTTTGGATATGATGGAAAGATATTATGGTAAATTCTGGAATAAAATTGAATACGGTTGGTTGAGTAAGCTCTTACAGAGTAATCACCTTCTATCTCATATTTATTGTAATAAAAAACACTACTAAGAAAATTTATAATTGAGTTGAATTGTTTTTGGATGTATGAGCATTCAAGTTATTTTAAAAAGGTTTAATGAACGTTTAAACCAGAATTTTTTATTATTCTACAGCAAAGAATAAATGAAAATCTCTTTAAAGAATGTTTTTCATAGTTTATTTCGATTAAGTTTTTTACAACTTATTTTTCAATTTTCTGATTTTAACAATAAACATTAAGTCGCTTTACGTAGGTTTCGACATTTTTTTACATTTGTTTTTTTTTTGTGTAAAATTATTTAAGTATTTAATCTGTCATGTAAAAAATTATTCTCCCATTTTCCCCATAATCGAGGCATGACGGCATTATTGTTTACTAACACTACTACCATGACCTGAATAATACCCACAATTACTACTTGGAGCAGTAGCATTATTCCCAGAAATATTATTATTAGATGGATTAGAAGCAGTATTATTAGTGCTGTTTCTTTTATCATTAATTTCAGGGAATATCGAGCTTAAATTAAAATTGGAAACGGAAGAGGTTGTTCCATGTTGACTTTGTTGGTGATGATGTGGATGACTAAGTGAATTTGGATTTTGATGATTACTACTATTATTACTGTTATTTTGAACAATACTTGAATTATGGCTTTGGGGAAAATGCTGATGATATTGTTGATGGCTGTTGTGTTGTTGAAGGTTTTGTTGATTCAAATTGTTGATATTGGGGTCAAAATGACCAAAAACATTATTAGCCGAGTTGGTTTGAGAATGATCACTTGGATTAGTGTGAGACTGGTAGTGGTTGTAATGGGGAAAGTTTGTGGTTGCATAGCCAGAAAAGTTAAAATTATCATGTTGAGAATTAGACGCTTGATACTGTGGAAAACATTGAGGTTGGGCAGTTGACGAAGAGGGTACTGGTTGCTGATGAGAATGCTGTATTTGTTGAGTTTGGGGATGCTGAGGATGATGATTTAAATTTGTAGTTGAAGATGCTGAAGACGGTATTGACGAACCGAAATTGAGATTGTTCCAACTAGCATTATTAGGATTTGGTGGATTTTTTCTAATTAGAGCTTCAGCACAGTAATTGGTATTAGGAATATTGGGATTGAATGAATTTGAAGTTTTATTATTATTAGTGTTAATATTGGTCTGATTAACATTACTTGGACCAGAATTGCCGGATGAGGTATTACCAACAAGCTTGCTGACAGAGAAGGGATTCGTGGCAACCGTTGTGGTGGAACTTGTACCACTGGTAGTACCTGTAATAGGGGTATTACTATTGGATTTATTACTAGTCCTGTACGGTGTATCTGTCATCCAGTTAACAGGCCGAGATGTTGGTGTTATTGCAGAAGACGATGGTAATGTTAATGAATTGCTGCTATTATTATTTGCCCCAACTGATGACTGATTCCTAGCAAGACATGCCTGATTTGCATAATTTTGCTGATTATGTTGCTGTTGTGGGATGGAAGTAGCCGGTTTGCTTTTTGTTTGGGGGATGACTTGTTGTTGGTGCTGATTAAGATTATTATTGGGATTCGGATTATGAGAGTTGTAAATTACTGGATTTTCTGAAACAATGGCATTTTGTTGCTGATGTAGTTGATGACTTCGAGAAGATGATGTAGTAGTTGAGGAAGCTGATTGATGAGGGTAATTGCCTTGCTGTTGCTGACATGCAGAAGAAATACTTTGATGGTGAATGGAAGGGTTTACAAAATACTGGGGCTGTTGAGATGCATTTGGATTTGGAATGTTAGTAAGATTAGTGACTGTATTTGTCGATGATAGTGACGTGCGAGCAGATGCATTTCTAGGTGTAGGTGGATTAGGGGTTACATTGTAATGCGATTTTTGGTTAGTATTGTTTGAACTTAGAATATTTCCATACGATGGCTGGTTTGTATTTGAAACATGTTGTGAATGTTGTTGATTAGGAATGGAATGAGGTATATGAACAGGTGGTGCAGAAAAATTAACGGAATCACAGTGTGAAGGAACATCTTGCAAGTAAAAAGGAGTGGGTCTTGAATTTTTCTTTTGTTGGGGTGATATTACTTGTTGCTGATGGGGTTGATATGGATTCACTGAAGGTGTGGAATAATTATGGCTTATGTACTGATGAGGTGTCACGGGTTCGTATGGTTGGTTAAAGTTCATGGACAATGAGAAATCTGGGAATGAAGAAATTGGCTGAGGTGGTCCAACTTGATTTGCAACGTTATTCATGTTTTCAGAACGCCTAATATTTTGTACCATTTGACCTTGATGTTGAGGAAGGAGATTTATGAAATCTTGGCTGGGAGCTGTTTCATGAGACTTTTTGCTTTGACTTTGATACAAGCTTGTTGTCCCTTTTTTAGATGAATTGCTAGGCTGACTTGTACTAGTAGTGTCTTTGCCTTGAGATTTTTGGGATTTTTTAGTGCTTGATTTCTCACTAGTAGTGGAAGGTTTATTGTTCTGGAACGATTTACTGACTGGTTGCTTTTCAACAGGGGTAGTGGCATTGGTAATTCTTTGATATTGACTTTGGACTTGATTCCGCTGTAACTGACTTTGAATTTGAGGATTGGTATTATGTGTAGAGGGGTATAAGTCTCTTGAAGGTTGTGTTGGTTGAGATTGATTTTGAGAATTTTGAGTATGTTGACGTTGATGGGAAGGGGTGGTGGATACTTTTTGAGGTGGAGGGCATTTACTAACGTCTTGATATCCAGACAGAATATTATTTGACTTCTGGGCAGTGTTGATAATGCTGGCAGTTTTTGAAGAAGATGAAGAGGTTTGTTGAGGACTTGGAAATTCTGCTTGACGGCAATCTCCAAGGTGGGGACGAAATAGTTGGTTTTGCTTAACGTTCGATTGTTGCTTTTGATTTGTATTCGTGTTGGGGGTTGTTGGCTGTGTTTCGACAAGAGATTGTTGCCGAAAGTCAAATTCATTGTAAGACACTGGCTGCTTGTGACCTGCAGGTTGTTGGTTGAGATTTGTACTTGCTCGGCTACTTTTATTAGTTTGATTAGAATTCTGAGGCTGATGGAGAAAATTTCTATTGTCAAGATTATGAAGAGCTGATGACGGTGTTGGAAGCGATGCTGGATTAAAAAGATTTGGTAAAGGCTGAACTACAGCAGGATTTACTGGCTGTAAATGTAAATTTGAGTTACTTGGAACAGAGGGAAATTGATGAGGAGGGGGAACGGTAGCGAATCTCGGAAATTGTACTTGTCCATGTTGATGTGACTGGCTGGGGAATTGGTTTCCAAAAAAGTCAATTTGGGGATGATTTGTTGAAATAACATTTGCATTGGAATTTATATTCAAAGATGGGCCAACTGAAGCTGGGATTTGTTGGCATTCTGAAGAATTGCGAACCTTTGTCGTCGTCGTATCCCTACTGAAAATATCTTCAATGTGTGGAATCTGACCTAAAGGAATATGCGTGAAACTTCCAAAGTCTAATGGATCTGGGAACAAAAGATCCCTCATACTTGAAGTCGTTTTAACGTTGGATACAACGGGTTGAACAGCTTCAGCAGTTTTACGGCTTGTGGTGGCGGATTTGTTAATACTTTCAGATTGTTTCGACTTTTGTGTCTGATAATGCTGACTAGAAATTGGAATTGTTCTTGAAGAACTATTCGTTGACGGGGGTTCTATGTTAAATACAGGTAAATCTATTGTGCTTGAAATTGTAGTAGTAGAAGGTGTTTGAGAAGTAGTAATAGGAATGATTTGATTTGAAGTTTTGGCTTGTACATTATTTGATGGAAAACTTTCAGCATTACTTTGAGTCTGACTCTGGTTATTTGAAATCCCTTGATGATTACCCGTTGTCACAGGATCTTCGGGAAGCATAGCATCAATAAAAAATGAAGATCGATGAGAAGAACTAAAATTATACGACGACTTCCCTGAAGTGGGCAAGGGACCCTGTTGACTCCCTTCAGATACTGAGACAATGCCTTCTCTAGGAAGGAGAGGAAACATACTAAGAAACATTTGGGTTGGTGAAATGGGTGATTTCGGAGAATGAGCGTTATCTCCCCAGTTGTCCGCAAGTTCCATCAACTCTCCCTCGGGAGCATCAATAAGATCAATACTCCTAGCTATACATTCGCTTATCTTGTCTCCAGTGACGGAATCATTTAATGAAGAATTTGTTTCTGGATTGGGGGTTGAAATCGGTTCAAGATCTATATTTGTCGATTCCATACTTTTCCCCATTGAAGTAACCTTTACAGCTTTCACTTGGAAAGTAATTGGATGTGCTTGAGGTACCTCTGTATTTTTTTGTACAATTATTTCTTTGCTGGGTGCAATAATATGATTAATAGCAGTGGACACTCTGCTCTTTTCAATTGTTGCAGTTTCCTCAATAGTAGTGGTGACAGGCTTACTCAAAGAATCATTCAGAACTTTCTCCACTTTCTCTTTCAAACTATTTTCCAATGTGTTAGAACTTTTGGTTGGCATTTTAGCACTTTTAGAAGTAATAGATTCAGTATCAATTTCCATCGCTTCTGGTTCTGGTATTTGCATGATTTTCTGTGCTGGAGTAAAAATATTTGATTGATCTTTATTCTTTATAGCACCTGAAGTTGTAACCGTTTTTGCTTTCTCTACTTTCTCCTTTTCAATCAATAGAGTTTCAATTTGTGAAGAAACACCAATCTCTACATCCATTCCAATTTCATTTGCATGGTCAATTAATTCAATTGTGTAAATCTGCGTTGATTTTTGTGTATTTTCGGGTATTTTTTCGTTGCCAGCTTTGGAATTTGAATTGGAAGCTGTTGAGTTTTGAAGGGATTCTTTCCCAACATTTGAACTTTTGTCTTTTTCAGTTTCTGCACCTATCGTTCCGGAAACTTTTGATTGAGCACCAGATTCATGTTCAGCCACCACTTCTATACGGCTTTTATTAATATTTTTAACTGACTCATTAGGGGTGTTGTTATCTTTATTATTGTCTGATCTGGAAATTTCAGGCACCTTTAAACAATTTTCACCTTCCAGTAAGCCAACAGAACTTTCAGCTTCATGCGTCTTCAAAACGTTATCCCCATCTGATTTCGACTTGTCTTTTTCCATATCCTCCTTAGCCAACTCATCAGTATCACCAGGCTTAGTATTATTACTTGTCTGAACCATCAC
>JAQGAA010002428.1:0-12678 GCA_034696425.1 Isotoma viridis | reverse complement strand
AATAGAAACTTATATGAATTAATAATAAATGAAGTTATTTGTTTAAATTAAACAACATTAATTTTTAGGGATTTAAATGATTATATTTATTAATTTTCCACAATGAAAAGAGTAATATAGCATTTAATTAAAAATACAGGGAATCATTAGCACCAAACATCTTGTAGATACCGTTTACTTGTTCCAAGATCAGTAACAAGATTTTTCGCTTCCGCTTCTGTTATGCCTATCGTTTGGAGTTTATAATTAGTAAAATTTAAGGCTTGTATGATAATAGGATGTTTTTCTCAAATTGTTGTTTTACCTTTCACTGCTTGTATGCATTCTATCAAAGTATCTCGTACGTTTTTAGCCATATTCTTTGCATCTCCACAAACGTAGAAATAACCTCCTTCGTCAAAAATTGTTTTTACAACTTCTTCTTTGTTAAGCTCCAAATTGTGCTGATTTGCAAGTAGTATAAAATAATGTCTTGTTAATCCTTTAAAATTTCACATCTTTCCTAGATTTGAGATTATTTGATTTATTAAAATTATTACCTGGACATATTTTATTTTTCCTTCATTATCATCTCGGGAAAATGAAGTATAAAGTTTCGTTAAAGATCCATCTTCACAAAGCTTTGTCAGCTTATCCTGGTATAAGAAGTCTAGATTTTTGTTTTTACATCCGAAATACAAGTATAAATTTCCGATGGGCTTGCCTTCTTTCTTTTGTTTGTCTCGGTGTTCCACAAACCCTAAAAGTTGTAAATAATCGATATCGTTAATTTTTATGCATTATGTATTATAAATATATTTTACGAATGCTTACCAACAAACGGAGCGACTCCAGTTCCTGGTCCAATCATTATCACTGGAGACGACAAATCTTCTGGAAGTCGAAAAAAATGATTCTTTCTTTTGTAAATTATAATTTCACTTGAAGAAGTTTCAGTAGGTTTTTCTTTTAGAGACAAGTTTTCCAATTTCAAAGCCAAATCCTCTTCAAAATTATTACACAGTTCATTTTGGTTTATCATGTCTTTGCATTTGTTGTACAACCATCCTGTACATACTCCTGTGCGATTATACTTTCTTCCGTCCTCTTTCGTGAAACTAATTACATTGAAGGCAAACGTGAATTCTTCAGTAGATTCCAATGGTGAAGACGTAATTGAATAAGCTCTTGGAATTAATCGAGGCAAATGTTCTATGAGAACTTCTGCTTTTGGACGGCATGATGGATATGCTATGAGAAGGTCGAGTAGAGAAAGTCCTGGTAGGCGAATTGTATTTTCATATTGAGTCGAGCCTTGCCTACTACATAGTTGTAATAGTGTATTTTTTTCCGTTTCCTCTGTTGTATACTCAGCAAGAAGACGAACAAAGCTCTGAAACAATTTCGTATTATTATTAATTATGAATTTTTATATTCTGTAAAATCTGAAAATCACGCGTATGTCAAACGGTTAGTGAATAATTACCTTTTTAGCCGGGGTTCGAATGTCAGAGTAGTACATAAAGACATGTCTAAGGGTACAACCAGCAGGGACATAGACGGGAATCTTTCCTTTAGCATTTGCCTTCTTATTTAGGGTAATAGCCTTATCAGCATCCTCCAAAATACCTAACCTTTCAAGAAGTGTTTGAACTTCTTGTGGTGGATTGCTGCAAACAACACCAATGGCATCACCAGGCTCGAATGGAATCTTTTTCTGTTAATTAGTTTTTATAGGTATTTAAAGGCATAAAATTCAAAGTCATAGTTGTACATAAAGTTTAAAATAAAAATTACCGATTGAAACTTGATAGTAACTTCCAACGCAGTTTTTACAGCACCAGGCTTGGTTAAACATCTTGCGTTTATAATCGTCCCTTTTACTGGAGGATTTTCTTCCAATGGATAAGGATGAAGTGGATCAACGAGATTAACTGGAATAGGAGGTTGTTCAGGGAATCCTAAAATTAACGAATCTGGGGGACACGTTGGTAGAATCATTCCTACTGATTCATTTTTATTTGAGGCCATAGCTCTTTCAGAACCTGGTCGTAAGAAGTTTTCTAAAGCTGTCCAAAGTTCTTCTAACCAATCGTCTACAACAAGTTCTAATCCGACCTGAAATTAAATAATTTATTTATTTTAGATTAAATAAACAATATTACTGTTGGAATGTTTCGAATTTTTTATTTCTTTTGTTAATCACATACAGCATCATCTGCCCACCCTGGAGGATAAAATGAAACTGCTCCTAGCTCCTGGAGTCTTGAATTGATTTCTTTGCCACAATTGCAAAAATTGTTGTAATTTGTATCACCCAACCCTACCAATTTTACAAAAACTATGAATGTAATATCCATTTTTACAAGTACGAGCATAATCAAACTAATCGTAAAAGACCTCAAACTAGCTTGAGGTAAAAGAGTGTAGTTTTTGTTAATATTTACGGTTCCCTTACCTAGAATCGTGTACCGTAGTGACGTTAATGTGCCAGGCTTCAAAGCTTTACGTCTAATTTTTCTCCAGAATTTATCAACGTTTTCTGGGGGCTCTCCGTCTCCCGTTGTTGAAGTTATTATCACGATAGGACAGTCTAATCGATCTAATTCTGTCTGTTGAAAAAATACAAACAATTTACAACATATTTCATATACTTAATCAAAAGCCTGAAAATCCTTTAAGATCCTTTTCCTACTCTAACATCTTAACTTCTTGTCAAAATGAAATTACAAAAAACCTGGATCACCAAAAAATTTTATGAATTACTCCAAGCAAATAAATTTTAAGTTTTAATAGTAAGTGGTAGTAATTACTATTAAAATGTTAGTAAATCCCATATCATTAAAAACTTACAACATCACTGATATCATTCAAAGGAAATGCCTGAGTAACAAAATCATACTCGGGTGCCTTGTCCACAATACTCTCCGCGATAGACTCAGCCTGTCCTAACTGACTTCCATAAAATGTAATGAATGATAAATCTTTTAATTTCTCTAGCACTTTCTTCATTTTTCAAAACAGTGATTTCAATCGTTTCAATCTAAATCTTTAGATACTTCCAAAGCAAATTACTTTCACCCTACTCGTATGGAAAGAATTAATTGACTAAGCTTTCTCCTGCCAGCTTTCTCCATAAATAACCCTTACTTCTCTTATGCATCGACTTGTCGATTATGGCACAATTATGCAACAACCTGTTTCTTATATATCATATATATGTGCAATTTTATTATTACATATATTATTATCTCTATCTTCAAATGGAAAATTCCCGAGAGAGAGTACTCACGAAATTATTCTTGTTTGAGGCAAGTAATAAGATTTGTACTGGCTAGTAAATTGAAATGTATAGACATTTCAATTTACTTCTTTAATTGAAAATCTTAGATTACGAGACGATCGATCTGTTTCAACAATTCTATTATTATTTACGTAATGAAAAACATGCAATGTGGACAATGTGGATCTACATATCAGTTGAATCTTAAGACCATTTCTCCACGTGCTCTTTGCTCATAAAACCATGAACCTGTGTGAGGCAGAAATAGCCTTGTATAATGAAATAAATTATTTTGACCAACAAAAACAAGTCATATTAGTATGAGAAAATTGTTATGTAATCCTTCTGTACATTGCAAAAAAATATTTGATATTATTATATTATTGTACTTTGTGCCTGTCTGACACGATAAAAATAAAAAGTGAAATGATAGGATTTAACTTTAGACAATAAATTTAATCTCCAGGATTTCTATGATCTCAGTATTTTTATCTTTCTACAAAACGCGTAAACATAATTTTCGATTTTTACAACAACAACATGTAAAAAACATCATCATCAATGTGAGATACATTTACCTATATAATATCATTATCATTAGCCTTTGAGATCAGATGTGCTTCTGAACTTCAGTTTGATCGATTTCCTTTGCTACATATATGACATACCTTTCATTTCATTTCATAACGCTATACCACCACCGGCTATACGCAG
The DNA here is from genome assembly GCA_034696425.1 of Isotoma viridis. Classification (NCBI taxonomy): domain Eukaryota; kingdom Metazoa; phylum Arthropoda; class Collembola; order Entomobryomorpha; family Isotomidae; genus Isotoma; species Isotoma viridis. The sequence continues at coordinate 8,702 of JAQGAA010002428.1, read as the reverse complement.
CAGAAAAATTTAATTGAAACTCTACCGACCGTGTAATAAGAAAGACGTGTAGGTTTTTTATGAATGTTTAGGCAGATTTTGAGTTCTAAAAATATCTAGGTTTAATTCGGACGTATTTTTCATTAAAGTTTCTACTAAAAATTATCTCAATAGTTCCTGGTCATCATTTGCTTAAGATATTGACTAAATATAATATCTATGTGATCATCATTACACATTATTGACAGTAAAATGACTTTTCCAAAATTGTGATACATGGCTGGGTGTTATTTGGTTACAATAATTCTAATATACTTACCCTAGTACGAGCAATTCACTGTATTTCGGTACAAATAATGCCTAAAAGATGAATTTGAATCCATTAGCAATTCCAGAGGTAATTTAAATCAATTTTTTAGTGAAATCTATCAATAATGTTGAATGTTATAAAATTTTAACCTTAGAAAAATGATTTTTTAGATTTTAGGGAATATCTTCAAGTATCTGGGAATCCCAGGCCTTCTAAATTGCCGTGAAGTATGTCAGTGCTGGAAATCTGAAAGTGATATTTTCATCGGACAAAGAAAAATTATATGTATCAATAACGAAGCAACTTTAAAAGAACTATTTCATCTAGTAACGAAAAATTATGATCAACCCTTTCGGTCATTTGAACTCTGGTCATTTCCAATTGACTTGGATAATGAAACTACACTGGAATACATTTCTACCATCAGTCCATATATTCATCACCTCACGCTCAATTTCGACAAAGAGTCGACTGATCAATTAAAATTGAGGACTTTAAGAGATCTGCTTCTGTATTATTTACCTAGTCTTAAATCTCTTTCCTTGAGACAATTACCTCATCAAATATTGTCTCAAGAATGGATCTTTCCTCCCGAGGGGGACTCAAAATTCAGACAGCCCTTACTACCTACATTAAAAGCACTGACGATTTATTCTGATGCAGATTTCAATACAAGTTTCCTATGCAATCTCATATCTTCGACTAAATCATTAGAAGAGATTACTATTGAATATGGGGATGAACCAGGAAATTTTAAGAAGTTTTTTCTCAAAGCAATATTTTCTTGTCCAGCTCAACTTCAAAATCTTCAGTCACTTCAATATTTTATGCATGATCCAGGCTCAGGACCAGAGTGGGCTTGGAGCTCAGAAGAATGTGAAAAATTGGCTGGAATGAAGTTAAATTTAACCTCAATTAAAATCCACCCAGCTGATGGACAAAAGCGATCCTTGTACTTTTTATTACACAGTTTGAGTAAATCTTTAGAGAGTTTAAAACTGCGGGTTCATGACCAGCTAAGCTGTCCTTTTATGGAAATTCTGAATTCAATAGTCCTGTATGATTATGAAGGATCTTTAGAGTTTTTGGATCAGTTACCCAATTTAAAGCATTTAGGTTTATGTGAATATTCTCCTGCAAAATCCTTAACCCCAGATAACATTATTTCTAAGAAACCTCACTCAGTTATGTCTCTCAATTTATATGGATCGTATACTGTTTCAACACATGTTTTCCGAGCAATTGCCACTGCGTTTCCAAACTTACGAGTGCTGAACTTCTGGCATATGAATAATGAAAAGTTACGAATAATCATTGACAGTTTCCCTGCACTTGAAGAATTGACTATGAATGTAGTGGATGTGGATGATGAAGCTGTAACTGGGATTCCAATTCATTTGTGCGAACAATTGGAAAGACTTCGAAACTTCACCGAGTATGTAAGGCAGCCTGAAAAATACAGAGCAGGAAGTTTTATTGGAAATCTTAAAAGTAAAATTTTATAGTGATAAAGATTTGTTATAATTAACTTTTTTATAATTATAAAATTAATTAATTTCGGTAGCAATAATCTAACAAAAATTTAAAATACTTAACAGATCTAAGACGATTAGAGCTGCATGGAGCTTGCTTAGCCGATTGGAAATGGAGTTCTATCAGTGATGTTTCTATATTTCTTGGTCTCGTCCATCTTTCTAAACTGACAAGTTTGTCATTGTATGAATTTAAATGGGTAAGAAATTGACGAACAAATAGTTATTGTCTTACTGCTTTTTTGTCGTCTTCCATAAGATGACAAAAAAGCCAAAGCAGTCTACTCATCTTTGAAAATACCTAAACTAGTAATTTGATTTCCGTTTGACAATTAATTGCTGCATTTGATTGAGTATTTAAAAGGATGATATATGTGGAATAGTATAGTAATAATATTTTTATTTCGTAGATAACGGAAGCCTCAATTCGAAAGTTTTGTGAAATGTCATCTTTAATGTACTTAAAATTAGATCCTCGTGTTTTCCCTGAAAAAATCTTGACTGAAATAAAATCTGAGCGTCCTGATATTCGAGTTGAATATGTTACAGATGAATTCGAGTCCTATAGTACATTTAGTTTTCGTGCTCATTGAAGATTTTTTGGTATTTTTTGTTTCAATATTACTTGTATGTTGTATATGTTATTATATGTACACGTTATTATTTTGTACACAATGTATATTATAAGATTATAATTATAACGCATTCCTATTATCGCATTAAAATTCAGTGCTCAAGTCGTTAAGTCCTCGTCGTTGTTTGTTCTTAGTTTTTCATTTAAAGTACATTGTTCATAAATGCGTGAGTAAGTTATTTTCATGTTTTATGAAGCTGTTCATTTCATTGCTAAATAAAAATAACATTTTGCAATAGGTAAAACAAAATAGGCATTTGCACACAAAATAAACTTCGCATCCTTAAAAACGAATGTTGCGAAGTTGATATCAATTATGTGACTTGCTGTGTTGAGCATTTACATCATGCGATATGCCAGATTGAACTTTAAAATTTAAAAGTTCGAACTAAATTATTCAAAATCCAAAATTTTCTAAACTTTTAAACTTCCTCAAAAAATTGTGTTCAAAGGTACGGGCTACGGGCTAATATTTCCAACTTATTATATTTTGTGGGTTTTTGAATACGTTTTTTAGTTGTTTAAAACATTGTTAAAGCTTACCTACTTATAATAATTATGATAATTATTATAATTATATCACTATATTTAAAAGCGCAACAGCATTATTTATTGCTTAAAAATATTGATTCCATTCGGTTATGTTCCAGAGGGATGACCCGTGGGTATATGGTAATTGTCATAAATGAAACTTTTTCTCCAATTCATTATCAACATACACTCATAAGACTCATAATGGACCAAAAGTATTTTAATGAGACCTTTATTGAAACGAAGGTTCAACATCATTTGTCATGTGGCATCGAGGAGAAAGGTCTATAGGCACACTAAAAATGCTTAACTGCCTATAATTATAGTAGTCGCCACGACAACAGTAAAGATTGTTAAGCAGACGTTACGAATTATGAGTTACTATCATGAGTTATCATTCAGCATTGCAGGATTTGAACGGTAGATTTATAAATTTTTACAAAATTCTCTGCCCGCTGCAGCAGTTGCAGACTTGAAATCAAGTTATCGAATTGCAGTAAGACATTAGAAGCTGTTTTAAAAAGGTAAGACATTTAAATCGTTAGCATTGTTTTCGTTGAGTCGCATCTCTCTTTCTAATTTCTGAGTATATAACAACATAGACAAAAATAGGTTCCAATTTAAATAAATTTAATTAACTTTAAAATTAGGGACAGAAGTAAGTAAAAAGTCAAGGATATTGAAGATGGGGATTCCTTCCGGTGATGTTGAAAAGGGAAAGAAACTTTTTGTTCAGAGATGTTCTCAATGTCATACAGTTGAGTCAGGGGGAAAGCACAAAGTGGGCCCGAATCTTTCAGGCCTCTTTGGAAGAAAGACAGGACAGGCTGCAGGATTTGACTACTCGGCCGCAAACAAGGCGAAAGGTCAGCCTGGGTTTACTTTAAGCTAATCCATACATTCCAGAGTTAAGTAATTATTTGCTTTGAGGATAAAAATTATGAGCACAAAAATCTGTCTCTATTTTTAAAGGAATAACATGGAATGAAGACACGCTGTTTGAGTACTTGGAAAACCCGAAAAAGTTTATTCCAGGGACAAAAATGATCTTCGCTGGGATCAAAAAACCACAAGAACGAGCTGACTTGATTGCTTACCTTAAATCTTCTACGTAAAACGTAGCTGCGAAGCTGTGAGAGTTCCAACCAAGATGATAATTTATTCCCTATAAAGATAACTTCGAGAGATTACACTTCAAACAACTTCCATGGTATTGCTTTTTTCTTTATATTTCTGTCGATATCCAGATATATTATAATTATGCCAATAAGAGAGTGTAAAACACATCCAGACTCAAAATTTTAGTTTCAGTTTATGCAATAAATAAAGAAAGTACATACCATTTTGTAAGTCCACGTTCATCCCGTTAATTATAATACAAATTGAATGATAAAAAGACATTCATAATAAAATAAACATTAAGTTCAGCTGAAATTATGGATTCTTGTTGGACAGGTCAGAATGTCCTAGATGGGGGTTCTAAACAAGAATTGGCATATTCTAAATTCACCCGTAGGCTTAAGGTATACAGTTGAATGTTTTTTAAAGTAAGTAGTAGAGACAATTATTTGGGATTGTCTTTTTATTAATCCGGTATTTAAAAGGGCAAATTTTAGTGATCAAAGTTCAAAATCAAAGACTATTAAAGAATAATAAGATTAAAATATTCATAAGGTGTATAAATGTATATTCATGCATGTAATTGTTCTATAATATGATTTAAGTACATAAACTATAGCTAAACAATCCAGTTATAATGATACGAGGATTGCAAACATTTCAGACTAACAATGATATGACAAGTAAATATAAAATCGAAAAGCTTTGTGTTACTCGTTAAAAGTCTTTAAACCCGGTGTTACACACTTTTTAAATTCTTTGAACTTATGAAAATAATTCTTAATTACGTTTAGAATGTTAGATTTATAATATTTGAACAGTTTTACTTCCTGCATCATCATTGCATCTGTTCATAGCAAAAGGCCCGGATCCAGCATTTTAAGCATCGCTACCAGATTCAATGTGAGCATAAGTTTTCGACCAGTCAAGCTCGAACTCCGAAGATGTTTGGATATTTTCTTTCCTCTGGAAAAATCAAATTACATTGGTTGCATATTCATCTTTTTTACATTAATTTGCACTCATTTTAAATTTAAATTCAAATTACAATATTATTAAACGCAATATACTTAAAGTAGCATAAATAGAGCTTAACCTGCAATTTCACTTTTCGAAACAAATCGAAAATAAGTGCGATTCCTGCAGCTCCAAGTAGACATAATGCAATAGTTGTCACAAACACGGCAGAATTACATTCGGGTGTTGCAGACTGATTTTCAGGACTGTAATCTTCACTCATGACCAGTAGGTATTTACAAGTTGTTGAATTTATTGGCGTCTCAAGGGACTCAAATTTATTTGTAAATGGATTAAAAATTGGGGAAGCAGTTGTGCTTGTGGCTTCAGTTGTCCCGATATTATTATAATCTTTTAAAACATTAATGTTATTTATCATTGTGCCAGAAAATTGGGACACGTGCGAATTGATTCTGAATAAATTATCTGACATAATGAAAATAATTTACAACAAAAGGTAAAATAAATTGATCTTTTAAAATTCGGAGAAACGAAAAAAATGTTTACCATATACAAGACGTAAGCTGACCATATTTCCTATAATAGATCCATCCTTAAATTCAGAACATATGAAAAAAATAACGTTATCTTTGTTCAGAAACTTAATAACACGAGCCTCTTTGATATCGATTTTGAAGCCAACTTTCGGGTTGAATTTCAAAAAACTATTATCGAATGGAACGCGTTCAGAAATTTCCTAAATGACAACACTTACAATTTTTAATAAGAAACTTTCCCGAAAAATGTCACGGATAATTTTATCTCACCGCTTCAGGGTTATAAACAAAAAGATATGGAGTTTTATCAGGGCTATTGAGTTTGCAAGGAATCTTCGCCCAAGTGTTATTATTATACTTATGAGAAACTTGGTAATGATGACCCTCATTTACGAAATTGATTTTCTTTTCATCCTCTGACAAACAAATGGTAAACATTTTATTCATAATGTAGTCTTAAAGACAATTATAATGGTACGTACCTCTTGCGTAAATGTAAACTGAACTTTTCTTATTTAGAAAAGGAGTAGCCAATTGACATGTATAGTTTCCTGTAAAATTTGAATCTAACATGGACACGTCATACGTAATTTTGTACAGCTTGTTCTTCACAACCTTTCCATCTCGTTTGCAATTGGCCTTTGACAATGTCACATCTGAAACCTGTAATAATTAAAAAGATTTACTAAAGATAAGTAACTATTTTAGTTTACCTTGAGAGTGAAAGTGAATACAGAATTTAGTGAATCTCCAGTCTTAATCATACATTAAACCCATCTTTTGTCCAACGGATAGGAAATGGACTTAGACAATGTAATGAAATTTCGGTAATGGGTCGATGAATCTGAACATCTTTCCCATCAACATAGTGACGAATTCTCCGCCTGGATGATTTTATTGATGAAATTCTTTCCATTATAATATTAACTGAAAGATGTGAGCTTGGGCAACTGGAGGTTGCAAATAATATGTTATTTATTACTTAAACATATCGCGTAATTTAACATAGACTTAAATATTTTACCTGAGCATATCTTCAACTGGAATATAGTCTAAAAATTTCAATGATAAAATTTAGGTTATTATGATGTTCAATAAAAATTTCAATCAGGTTGAATCATTCAATCACCTTTGATTGTTAAGTTGACTGATGTTTTTAACCATTCCGTGGAATTCCATAAAGGAGTAAAGCACCACAAGCGTTTTGCACGCTTAGGAATAGTAAGAAGCGTTGTTTGGTAATTATAAGATGGTAGATAAACTATTGAGAATTCTGTTTGTGTACTGTCATAATTTTCCTTTGTTCGAGAAGATGTATCAGCTAGAAACATTTCATAGTTTTTAATAATTTATAGAATATTAAAATTTTCTGATTGATTGATATTTGCATACTTATTTCAGGAATTGCAAATGATCCATTTTCAAATTCAAATCCCCAAAATATCTGATGAAATGGAAAGTACACTGTTGACCTACAGGAAAATATCATTGTGTCTCCAGGATAAAGGTATTTTTCGCCTTCTTTGATTTCTAAAGAGGTTTTACTCGGCTGTTTAGCATTGAAATCTGTTAACAGTAATCAATAAAGATTGTATAATAATGTCTCTAATGGCCTTTAGCAAAACCACTCTTCAGTGAAGAGTGAAAAACAAAATCAATTTCGAACTAGTTATTCTATCACTGAAACTCCACTGGATAGAAAATCAAATCTTAGTAAGACAGTAAGTCTCGGGGCTTTTTATATTGCTCAAGAAACTTACACATATTTTTATTCAGATCATTGATCATCATAAAGACACTAGTGTAACCATCAGCGTAACATTGAAGTAGCCCAGGTTGAAAACTAACTGATCTTGTCTTGCTATTTGACTTGTTATTCATTGTGTCATTTTCTTTTTGTTGGAAATCATAGAATACCGAATGACGACTACAATCTTCCTACAAGTTGACATAAAATGTGTAAAGTGCAAATGAAACACAGTTAATTATGCTTCTATATTATGCTGTAGTTTTTACTCGAAGACACCGACTCATTATTTGGCACTCGGTTGGATTTCCGCAATCCAAAATATTCCAATCCACGAAATGCGCTTTTCCATTTGAGCAAGTGACTTCGCCATAGATATTCTTTCCCCAATTTGACATAGCGTCATCATCCTTAAAGGTTGAAGATTCATAACCATCATATGGTCTTGTGTTTCCGAGGTCATCATAATTCATCCCAATCCTCTCGTTCTCGTTATATGAATCTATAAAATTAAATTATTCAAACTTTTCCAAATACAGAAATAAATTGATAATAATGAAGTACTTTAGTTATTAAGATTTTTACCACGCGTTCTAGATGAGTCCGAATTTACTTCCCATTTACATTTGCAAATATACCCGTTATCGAAGTTCCACACATGGAGCAAGCCCCCGGTCTCATTCACACATGCAACTTGGCCCTTTGCTGTAGGGTCACTAGTCCTAAATGTTCTTTTTGCATAATATGGGTATCCAGTATTATCTTTGTAAACTGTGTATTTCCTTTCTTCATTATTGTTGATTTCTTGAAGAATGGCTGTCGAATGCAAAATTTTCAATTGAACCAGCTGTCCTGAATAACATTCAAGAGTTTGACCTTCCTCATCAAAGGTTAGTTTAGAATTGTTAGGTAGTGCAATGTATTCTGCAAAAATTAGAGATTTGTTAATTAGATATTGGAGTAAATGGTGTAAAAGGTATCTCTTAAACTAGAATCTTCATCTCACCTGAATACTTAACATCAACTACTGCAATATTTGATGGATACCATGAATAAGTTTTACTTTTACATAAATATCTTCCTTCGATCTCATCACTAATATTAAGGTTTTCATCAGTTAAATTATTATACAATTTAAGGTTAAATCCAATTTTTGGGTCATAAGCAGAGATGAGATATTTATTTATTTTGAACTTTTTCATTTCAAACCCCACGTAAGTGAGGTTCCGTATTTTCATCTTTCACATCAAATGGAGCAAATAGACGAAAAAATATTTTTCAATATTTTAAATATTTTGCAAAATACGTCAATATAAATATTTACGTAAATATTTCG
>JAQGAA010002427.1:0-12686 GCA_034696425.1 Isotoma viridis | reverse complement strand
TGAATATTAAGTTTCGGGTCTGCTGCAATGTTTGTGAAGTAGAATCATATTTCATGTTACGTAGGAGTTAATACTTAAATATTTTTTTTGAATATATAGATGGTTATATCCAGCTTTTTGAATAAAATGACCATTACAGTATGAATCATACAAAAGTAAAAAATTAACTAAATATGAAAGTGTAAAAAAGTGATACCGAATAATACCGATTGTTTTGTTACTAAAACCGTTTGTGGTATCTTTATATTCTCGGTGTTAAAAAAAGAGACTTCATTCATGTTATTAGGGTTGACGTGTTGAGATTCAATTTTTAGCTTTCTGCATAAAAAAAATATTTACAATAGTTATTTCATAGAGTTTTGGCTAATATTCTGCTGAAGTAATTTTTCAGCATAAAAAGAATCCTTTGTTTCGTGCCTTGTGAAACATGAAATAAAATTGAATACAACGTAAAAATTTCATTTTGGATAATTTCACAGTTACCTAAATATTGTTTGTTGCTTCTCGTCGTCGTCAATTTCACGTCATAATAATAATGTAATTTATTCAACTGTTTCACGGATCTGCCTAATGGCTTGTCACCGACTGCGGATCTGCATGTTTCAAAGGTAATGCGTATGAAAATGAATGTTGTCGCATTTGTTTCTTCAATCCCTTTCCTATACTGAGAATTCAATGATTGATTTGTAATAATTGTACTGGATTTATTCTTTTTTTGGGAACAATAACGATTTCCTTCTTGCATTTATTTAAAAACTTATATTTTTATGGATAGGTACCATGTATAACAGTATAGAAGTACTAACCGTTGTGAGCATATAGTGCAGGAAGGTTTTTGAAATATTGATAGAACATTAACAATATCCAGTGCGTACACTACATTTTTTTACACGCTGAAATAACTTTTACATTCAATCTAATAGCTCAAAAGCACCCTATTACAGATGAAATATCAGAAAACAAATTTAAAATTGTAAAATTTTTAGAGTTTTAGATCCTTAATATTTTACTTGAATATCTTGTCTTATCATTGTGGCATTATTCTAGGTCTCATCAATTCAAAATTTTGTATGTATCCTGATTTGGCCCACCGACCAAATATTTAGTATAGAGATTTTATCCATGCTTATCAGATATAAGTAGTCGACGCTACAGAAGTCTAAGTCAAGAGCTGCGAAAGAAATGTAATCAAAATACTAAATTCACGTCTACCTGACTCATTTTCTAAAAATAAAACATTTATTAGTTTTCATTTCATGCAACTCTATATCCAAATCCAATCTAAACAGGTGGATATAATTCATATCCATGCTCAACAGCATTTACAATAATTTAAGCCGTCGGCTATTGTAAAATAAATATGTGAAGATCACAGACGATGCAATTATTGAACACGTCAGTAAATGACCGGTAATAATGGCTAAAGTCATAAAATTTTATTACTTTGCATTCTAATAAGAAAAATGCTAAAAAATAAGTCCTTGCTTGAAAGACAAACAGCGATTCAATCTACTCAAGCAAAGCATGACTGAATTGCTTGACTGACTGACATGACTGAATTGTATAAGAATAAGCATATTCAACAAAAATCACTGGATAAAAGGGGTAAATAAAGTAGTAAAATAGTATAGTTTAGCAAATTCAAATAAAATTCTTTTTTTTAATTCTTGCTCAAATGCATCATCATACGTTAGTGTTAATTAAATTATGTTATGTAAAACACAAAAGGGTTAATTACAACAGGGTGAGACTTAAGATTACTAATTAAAATCTTTTTTATTTTAAACATATGATTCAAAACAGCATGAAGATTATCAATAATAAGATGAACACAAATTTTGATTAAAAACATTTTTATTACTAAACAACCCCAAAGAGATATGAAAGGCACCACCACCACCATTAAATATAATAAGCCTTTATCGATAAATCGATAGAAATACAAGAATCAACACAATAATGTACAAAAATCTCATCCCCTCACAAATAGTTATAGGGCCTAACCCAACCCTGCGAAAATATAGATACAAAGATTAGCAAATTATTGTAAACGCTACTGGGACTAATTTTAGACACAAGATGTATAATATAAATTTCATCACTACATAATCTTTTAAATTTAATGTCTATATTTGCCTTCCTTTCCTTACTAAAAATTACCTTGAAGCTTAAGGATACTTTTAGTGACGTAATTTTTTTTTCACAATTACATACAAATATCACCAAGTCATCAAAAGTTATTAGTTATATTATGAATGCCTTTTATTTTCGAAGGATGTTGTAACTTCACAACTAAAAGTATTCTATTGTATAAACTAAAACTCATTTCAGTATGAAAAAAAACATAACCCTTGCTACCTTGCTTTTATGTTTCATGTGAGAGTGAGAGATACATGTTATCAAGAAATAAAGTTAAGACGAGAGATTTTTTTTGTCTCGATTTCAGATCCCTTCTGAAGAAATCGTATATAAGAATATTCTATATACAAAATCAACTACTACTAAAAAAGTAAAATATTTCCAACCCCCTTCTTCAAACACATACATCTTAGCATTGATGCAGAGTGTACATATAATATTGTTACGATGGTCATCCCCAATGCTAACTAAAGCTGACTCAGAATCAGAATTGTACTAACAGGGTAAAAAACTACCTTTAAAAAACCAAGATGATTATAATGACGATACATTATATTGTATGGTAAAGCTGGTATACGAAGTTGGATGGAGGTGGGTGAGCTCAATGAACGACCTGTTGTGTGCTGATATATTCATATTAAATGAAATTATTTTACCTGTGTTGTGTAAATGTATTTAGCAAATGCTCTTTTATACAAACACGTACATCAGCATATACTTGGATTTTTTTTAGTAATTTACTAGCTATATCCTTATAACATAAAATATTGCGATTTCATCTACAAGAAGATCTTCAAGAAGAGGATGTGGATGGAGAGTCTTAAGAGGAAAACATGTAACTTTTCTGCAAGAACATTATTATATTGTACAAAAGATACGAAGATGTAAGCACAAACAAAATCTTAATGTAATGCACTAGCTACTTATTGTCTGAATATAAAAAATCTCGTAGGTACCGTATTCCGATTCAGAGGTAGTATAGTAGTAGTTTATATTTTATAGTGCTAAAAACTACTAAACAAAGTAGAAGATCAAGTATGCAACTGAAATAATATTCTTTTTACAATATAAAATATATTATAGTTTAAACAGCTTTAAACTAACAAAACGAGTCATCATCATCTCATCTCTTCCTTGCTTCTGGGGAAGCAAAATAAAAAAATTATTGAGAGAGGAATGTCTTCCCTGTGATATTTTTCCGATTGTTAAAAAAATTACAGGACTTTTGTTGTACAGTCTGTAATAATACACCATAAGGGAATAATAATATAATACCTGGATTATTCAGATTGTTTGTTCAATACCTAATTTATTTCATGAGTGTATTTGGGGATTCGGACTAATATTTGTGAATAGTGTTTGTGCTCTTATTCTATTCTGAATCTATACAGTATATACATACTCGTTCACCCTTCTTGATGGAGAAAGTAAAAGTTGGAGGGTTGTAATTGTATCAATTACACAGTGGTAATAGTTGGTAGCAGTGGTTGTCGTTTGATATACGAGGAAAAGTTACTTTCACTGGATTTACTTACTCGCCTTATTGCTCTTTGTGGAAGTGAACCCTTTATTCCTGGAATTGAACTGAGTTTTGGTGAAGAATTAACATGAAGGATTGAGAGAGAGAGAGAGACCCTGGCAAATGAAGGAAGGATTATAGAAAACTTTTGTTTGATTCGATGTACCTGTTCACGGATGCTGTGGTGGAGTGTCAATTAACCGTAAGTTATGTTTAATACTTTAAAGATTAGAAGACTTGAGGAAAAGTTATGTTGATGCTCTTTAGAGTTGTATTGCATTTGGATAGATTTATGAAATATAGACTTTTGTACTACGGTACTTTGGGATTTTATTACTGTTTTGGGATTAAGATTTGAGATTTTTAGGAATTATATTGAGAATTTAAATTGGAATTTGATTTCAGTTAGGAATTACGGAATTAGTGGCGCAAAGTTACATAAGCACTTGTAAAGTTTAACATAGAATCTTTAAAAAATGAATAGAAATCTTTATCTAATCATTCAGTCTTGTTGTAAAGTAATGATTAAACCAATGAAAGAGTGGGTGATTGGGATGCTACACCTTACTTCGATAAGTACATTTTTCTTGCCCTTTTAAATAAATTTTGCCATGAAAATAATTTGTACCATTTTGCTTTTAAATATGAATTTGATTATATAAAATCTCAATTCATTAAAAATAATAATCTTAAACCTTAAACAAATAAATATGTTATTTATTACAATAATAATCTCATTAATTCTTGATAAGGAAGAGGTTTGATGGTTTTATTTTGATCAGGGTTCCCACTCTGCATGCATAATTCCCTAATTCCTTTTCCCAATTAGGAAAGGTTTATAGTTGTTATTTTCGTTCGGCATGGTGTTAGCTTACCATATTTATATTCAACTAACATTTTCTTGATCCCAGAGAAAGATGCTCGCAAGTTTTTTTCTTCGACTGATTTTTTAACATTATAATGTTTATAATGCTTGCAAAACCCGTAATTAAAATTTTGGTTGGTACTCAAAATCAAATTCCAAATCTTTTTGAGTTTCATAAGAAGCTGAGGTAATAAATTAAAGAGTACGGAATCCTCATTTTCATATGGATACATACTTCAAAAAGTAAGTTAAAGTAGAGAACGTCATAAAATTGATAAAGTTTAATTGGGCCATTAAAAATAATATTTTCTCTCTGAAGATCCTTAATGAACAAAATATAGCAAACCAATTAAGAAATTGTGTGAAGGCACTCCCAGCAAAAGGGAAACATTAATGGGATTGGAAATAAATGCCGGTACCAGCCATGTAATGTAGCTATCTCGATATTCCATCTTCATTTTTACCTCCTTTGTTATAGCTTATACTTATCTTTGTATGAGATAAAATTATACTACGCAAAGTTGATAAAGAACAATTATAATGAGTCTTTATAATGAGAAAATTTTTGGGTTTAAATATAGGTAGCAATTATTCAAACTTATTTATTTAGAAAAACGTGTACAATTTCCAATGGCATTTTTAATTATTTGTTGAACCTTGAACCTCAGGTTCTAACTAAAAATTATCAAATAAGGATCATTTAAAGTCAGATGAGAATAAATTTTAACATTTGCTATCTCATTTATATATTGCCTGCGTGCACTATAAATATGCAACTGCAGAATAGTACAGGGTACATCCCCCACCGTACCTCTTCAAAAGGGAAAAGTTAAACATTTTCATAACTACATATATAATTAAAGTAAATAAAATTAAATTATGATCCAATTTCATGGAGTTTCTGCAAATAACATTCTTATGGCTTAGAAGCTGATGTTAGTCATGCAATTATAAATTTAAAAAATATATATTTATAGAAAAGAAATTAGGATTATGAAAATTTGCTGATTCGATACAACCGTTCAAACTGCATTTAAAAGAATGCAAAGCATAATTGAATTTTCTTATGAATTTCAGTTTTAATTTGTTCGTTTTTACTTTTATTTTCACTTTTCATAAGTTTTAATCTCTTAAACTTTTATTATATATAAAAGATAAAATGAAAAAAAAGGCTGGAATTTTGTTGGAATGAACGTATCAGTATAAGTAGTAGTATCAGTAAACAAATAACAAACCCAAGTTCTACGAAGTTAGATAGACAAGGACACAGACGAAATATGTAAACAGATTAAGCTAATCCTAATTAAATCCCTCTGGTTGTTTTAAAAATAAGTCTGTGATGTCATTTTAGGTTTTCATTTTTTATATCTGCTTCAAACTGAATTTTATTTTATTTCGGTAACAGAATGCAATTTCTAGTTCAATTGAGTTAAAGCATTTATGACCGAGTTTTCTGAGCCTTGAATTGAATACTTGAAAAAACGAATGGTACAGAATGTACAGCATTATCGAAATAACTAAACAATTCAATAAATCACAAATTCGTGACTTGCTAAAATTTAGACCTTTGCAGAACCTTTTTGATGATGGACAACTTCCGGCATGGAAATCTCAATTCGTTTTCAAAAACTTAAATACGAGTCAAACATTTCAATTTCAATACCTTTGTTTCCGTTTCGTGCTAAGCTTCTAATTTATAATCCGGTGTACTATACTATATTACATAACTATATTGCTGCAAACTTTTTATAATATTTTTACGAAATAAAAGATCAAACAGGAATGCAATGCTGGCAAAAACAGACTATAAAAGAAAGACAAAAGTCATATAAAATATTTTTATACTAAACTGGCAAAATTGAAACTCAATGTGCATTGGAAAAAGTAAACTTTTTAAACTAAAAAAGAAACTATATACAAGAACTGCATAATATATAGTTTGCAAACTCGAAATATGATGACCCCGAATCTGAATATGCTCATAAAGACAATCTATTTGAAATGAATACAAAACTCCATTTGGATTTATTTCAAATTCAATTAATTTTAGTAAAAGTGAAATGGTGCAGAGAGTTTATTATTTGCTTCGGATACTTGAATGAAATTGACTTAACGAAAAATAGATTTCTTACATGATTTCATAATCCTAATCATCTGAATAATTTATCAACAAAGGCAAAAAATAGCAGGGTAACTCTGTGACACAGATAGAAAATGATGAAAATCCATCAGTTGTCAAAGGCAAAAAACTAGTCATCTAGAATTTTAATGGGACTAAATTTAATAAGAGCCAACAAGTATATCAAGAGTCATTATATGATTATCAAATGAATGCAACATAACATAACCTCATTCAACTTAGTGTCATTTTAATGTCACATGCAAAACAACTTCTGTAACTTCATCAAGTCAGGTGTATCCTGCTTGCTTTTGTCTGAAATTTATTGTGTTTAAGAGTGATTTAGATATGAAAGAAATGTCACATATAATTTTGACTAGGTAATGATTTTATGTTTTTATGGATTCTTTTCAACATCGTGTCTCGTACGTATTAATCTTTTACAGAAATATTATAACGCAAATAAAATTTAGTAAGTAAATAGATCTAATTATGCTGGCAGAAGAGATACAATTCTAAAAGCAAACACCTATATAATGTAGTTTAGTAAGGGTTTATAATTATAATAATCGAAATTACCATTTTTAGTGCTTATTTCGTAGGAATTGCGAAATCCATGAAAGTATATCCAAAGCTAAACTGTTATTATGATAAACCTGGCATGAATGACTAAAGGTAGCACATGTAGCTCATGGTTGTCTTATGTTAATGTTTCAGCCTTAATCAGTACGCATAATATGTTGTTTCGATTTTCAGCATAGATGAAAAATCCGTTCCTGTGATTTTTAGAACTTATCGACCAACATCTTATTTTAAAATTAATTTTTTTTAGTTGAATATTTTTGGGTCACAGTATATTAGTTTTTTGGACAACTGATTTGTCAACTGCGTTACTGTATGTAGACTTAAATATTGCTTTAAAAAGTGAAAAATTCGATATGTCCTGAAATTCAAAATAGGCTGTAACTTTGTAAAATTTATAATTGAGATTTGAAATGACTTAAAAAAGAATTAAAAATTTAATTTTTTTAAACTACATAATAACACACATGGTACACAATTGAAACTTAAACACATGTATGTATGCGACACTCACATTAAGGAAATTAATATTAATGAATGCACGACAATTGCAACAGCATAAATTAGCAATTGTTAAGTGACTGGTTAGTATTAGATTTCACCAGAGATATTACGATTCGACTCGCGAAATAATTAGGAATACCTTGTTTATCGAACTAGAACCCCCGGAACACCTTACTTACTTTAAAATAACTCCTTATCCCATTTTATAGAGAATGTTTGAAAGAATCCATATAATTTATTACTCCATCCCTTGTTTGCAAAATAGATGCTAATGAACAAAAAAAACAACCATAGACAAACGGAATAGGATTTTTTAAAATGTTTATATTCATAACGTTAAAATTAAAATTTAAAACGTACTTTTGCTTTTACTAGCTGATAGTAAATACTTGTGCTTTAAGCTTATATCTACAATATTTAAAAGCCAATACCTTTTAGCTTGGTGATGGCTTTAAAATGCTTGATTGGGCATTGGCAATATTTTCTGAAACATTTGTCGTTGAAACATAAATCGGCTTTTCTGAATACAAGTGTCTCCCACTCCCCCACCTCAAAATTTACTCTAATTCCTTTGGGATATTTTCAATATTAATTCCTCATGGGGTTTTAATTCGCTAAATCGGTAGATTGGTTACGACGATGATGCAAAACTAAATTCATATAAGGATTCCAGATACAATTTTAAGTTGGATTGAAATCAGAATGTTTTTTTGCTAATATTATAAAGAGCTAGTTTTCCACCGCGTTTAGTTTAGCCTACTTGACTTATTGTTAGTTATTTATTATATGATGGAATAGCTACTTGCATATAGTATATAGTGAGTTGTTACTTTATAAACTGCAATGTTTTATAGTTTTACAATAGAATTGAATGTTGGAAAGCTTTTAATTTTTTTAATGAGATGTTTCTTAATAAGGGAATAAGGAATTTTCTATTCATTCAAAAGCATTCCATTACGTCCATCCAAGCTTTAAACTAAAATCGAAGTTGTAAATATCTGGGATTGGGATTTTTGGGAAGCATTACAGAATGTTAGCAAAATCCGGGCCATGGCATATAGCTCACAGAAGCTCAATGAAGGGGATGTAGAGAACAAAGAGCCATTTTCATACCGTTTAATTATACCCACAGAATATTTTAATGCTAACGATAATTAACTTGGAGTGACTGGAAAAAAGTAGAATTAACTGCATTATCTCAATTATCCTGATTTCTGTTCTTTGTCAATTATCTCGTTAAAATAGCATATTATTATTATTACGAACTCTTTACTCATTAAATTTTGTTAAAGAATTAAACTGTTAAAATTGAATACAGATTTTAATTAATGATGATAAAAATGCAAGCTAACAAATATTTTTTATTCACAGAAACTAATCCCAGACGGCTAATTAACCCGGTGACCAGTATAACTTCAATTCTTAATACAAATATAGTATTAAACAATCCGTGACATCCGATCTGACCCGATTAAAATGGGTTTGGGTATGGGAAGGCCATGGCTATTTCGTGCAAGTGTCGCAGGAAATCTTTTACTTTTGACTTATGTGGCCTTGTACACTTCTACCACGGATTACTCTCCCAAATTATCACCAAATTCATTAGTCCATGAAGTCAGTCCCCTTAGTACCAGTTCAAGCAATAGCATATTGATTAGTAGTAGCGCTAACCTAATTAATAATGAAATTGATCCCGGTCGACCTCTTCAGTTACAGCAGGATAAGCAACTCGAGCCACAGCAACAACCTGACCCAAACGTTGCATCAGTAGCTGAAGCCAGTGGGGGTGGAAGCAGTAAAAACTCACCAGAAGATATTAACAATAACAGCAAACAAAATGCCATCCTTAATGGGGACGAAGAAGTAAATAAGAACAGTCGTATCGTAGGAAATGGTGCCAGTAGTAATAATGAAGGAGGCGTGGTGTGGGATGGGGATGATAGTGCACTTGGAGAAGGCATCGCCCCTGACCTAATTCCCCAAGACAATAATCCCCCAAACAAGGATCTGCTTTTATCTACGGATAACGATAGTAAAATACTTGATCCTAAAGATTCTCGATTATTTCCTTGTGATGATTTAACCCCAAGAACATTTTATGGTCAACGGGGTGCATATTGGGTGCTTTATAATTATATTAAAGGGGCGAAGACGTTTCGTTGTGATGAATCAATAACTTATACAACTCATGCAGACTATACATTCTTGGACAATCTTGTTCCTTTATTGGAACGATGGCAAGGTCCATTGTCCCTTAGTGTTTATGCTCCCGGAACGGATTTTAATGAGACTCTTACCCGAATCCAATACTTAAGGGAGTGCTATTCTCCCCTTGTGAAAGACTTTGTCACATTTCATTTATTTTTTGATAACAAACACGTACCTAGACCAAATATTCCTGCGGATCCTACTACTAAACCCATAAATTGTAGTGCCATTCCTTTCCCAAATTTTGGAGAAAATATTGTTACATATAAAAAAGCGAAAAAACTTTCATACCCTGTAAATGTTGCTAGAAATGTTGCTCGTGAAATGGCAACTACTCATTACATTCTCCCATCTGATATTGAACTTTATCCAAACCCAAATTTAATTCCAGACTTTTTAGAAATGATACGAAATAATGATTCAAATATTCAACGACCAAAACCAAAAGTGTTTGTTTTGAGTATATTCGAAGTAGAAGCGAATGTCACAAGTCTTCCTCAGGATAAACAGGATTTACTTCGAATGCTAAAAAATAAATCTGCGATTCCTTTCCATAAATATGTGTGTGCGGATTGTCATCGCATACCGAAAGCTGATGAATGGATGAAAGCCCCATTTCAAACTGGATTAAAAGTTTTCCACATAGGAAAGCGTCATAAACCGTATCATCACTGGGAGCCAATTTTTATTGGGACCAAGTTCGATCCGTCTTATGATGAGAGACTCAGTTGGGAAGGAAGGAGTGACAAAATGACTCAGGTAACGTTTGGAAAACGTGTCTCTTACTGCTATTTTTACTATTTATATTTAACAATTAATGTTATTAAAAATTACATTCATTTTTTTAAGAAAAAGAGCTTCAGTAAAATTATTCTAATCAATTTGTTTACAGGGATACACCCTATGCGTTAAGGACTACGAGTTTCATATCCTGGACAATGCTTTTCTAGTTCATCGCCCAGGAATCAAGAGAAACAAAGTAATTCCTAAGAAAAATCCCGTTGTTGCCAAACAGAATATGCTAATAGCAAGAACAATTCTACCCGAATTAAAACTCATTTATGGAACTCGACCCGGTTGTTATGTTTAAGATTGATTTAGAATTTAATCCAAAGCCATAATGTTTTAATTTATTTAGGTTTAGTTTTAGCATTTATTTTATAGAATTTATAGAATAGCATGGTGTACACAATTCCTATTTTCGATGCATCTCAGGCATTTGACATTTCATTCCTTTTTTTAGAATTTGAAAAACAAAAACCATGAACTTGTTGCTGCTGAATTTTTATGTATTATAATTTTTTGGCGAGTAATTTGGCCTATTAATTAGAGATTCATAAAGTTTCTGAGATATGTGACTGGAAAGAAAAACGGAGAACATATTCATCGAATTCAAAACCTGATTTTATAAGCAGTGATTTTTTCGATATTTTATTTTCTATTGAGACGAGATAATGAATTCTAGCGATTGATAAGTTATTTTACGTTATATAGTTTGTATTGTAAGTAAGACAATTGTTTTTATACTGGACTGATTAAATATGTGCTCAAATGCTACTAAACTACAATTTACGTTTACAAGTCTTCAAAGCTTTAATTGAAATCATGAAATTTTTTTATATATGTAAAATTACAATGAATGGGGAAACAATAAAATTTATTTGAATTATTAAAGGCAAAGGCAATTATGCTATTTTTGGCTTGAAAGAGCTTTCTGGCTATCTGGAAACATTTATTTTTCAATTTTATAACATAAAGTGCAGTTTTTACTCTCACGTCTCACACCGTCACACCTGCAATTAAACTGTATCTCTAAATAAATCCTTCGACTGCTGGATGGATTTTTAGATAAATTAAATACAAAATTGAACAATTCAATTAGTAAGATATCAAAGGAAATGTTTTAATACTTGAACAACCCTACGAGGTACTTTTGTATTAATTAATTACATTTGCAGACCAATTAATGAGTAATTTGTAATGTGAATTTTTATATCTTTGGATCCAATATATACTTGTGCAAATGCAAATGCTCAAGATGCTCTCAACAAATGCTCTAGATTTTCATCACAAATGTAGTCACATTCTTTGCTTTGCAGCATACATTTTTAATGAGTTTAATTGGGATCTTATTTCATGTTTTACGTTTGGCATATTTAAGAATTACGGTATGCCTCCACTCAAGCCAAGAGTCAAGACTCAAGACTGAAAATGTCGCAACTAAACCCCAATAATTAACGTCGTTGGATTATCAACCTTCGACCAACATTCGAACTATGCGATCTCCAAGCTTCCCTTCTTGTACATTTTGAGTTATGCTATGCTGTGATCTGTGATTATTGTTTGTGTTTGCAATTGCAATATAGCAAAAATTGCAATGATGAGATGAATGCGATGATAGATTGATGATTTGATGAATTAGAAGATGAGATGAGATGAGGAGAATGAGATTATGAGATCATGTCAAATGATGAGAGTATAAAGTGGGTGAGATGAGACTATGCGAATGAGACTGTGGGGAAAATGAGTATACATTTTTACGAGTAAAACAATAAAAAATATTTAGCTACGGAGACTAATAAAATGGTTTTGAGCAACTGATGAGCATAAAAGCTGTATGCTATTCTTTTATAGTTAAGACTTTAGAGTCACTCTGTCACAAAATTCTAGCCAAGCCTCAAATCTTCAAATCTTCGAACATCGATGCATCCTTCAAAAAAAGGTTACCTATACACTGGTCAGATCTCAAA
>JAQGAA010002426.1:0-12686 GCA_034696425.1 Isotoma viridis | reverse complement strand
CTTTCCATTAGGTACTAACAAAAACGGAAATAGTAGTGCAGCTGTTACTGCGGACCAATCTGAGCCTTCTTATTTGTCAAAAGGGGGCATATCTGAGATAGATGGAGGAAGTCGACAGGGCCAGTTTTCCGTAAGTAATTTTATGTGCACGTACAAACTTACAAACTCATACAGTTTATATAATTACAGCAGCAGTTATTTTCTTGACTGGATTATATTAATAAGATTAGAGATTTTTATGAATTGAATTCCATTCTTTATACATATGAAGTTTGTATATAAGAACAACTATCCACGTAAAGAGTAAAGCTGATATATTGATTACAATTAGTACTAACTTAATTTATCTGCTACAATCAGGTTTTAGAAAATGTTTATAGTAATCTTATCAAGTGTTTTTAAGATTTTTCCGTTTGTTGTTAGTACCTAATGGAAAGGCTATAATAACTACAAAAGTTAAACAGTTGAACTCCACTTCAGGTTGTTCGTAGCTATTGTTAGTATAACTAAATAAATTTTGTTATTTCCTTATTATTGGTTACTGGGAACTCATTAATCGCCCTAAAGTGAATGCTGAATAGTGACACCATCTGATCACTAAATAAACTTAGTAATCATTACCGATGGAGAAGTTACTTGGTGCTAAATATGATAGAAGTATTGCAGATTCAAATACGCGACATGTTCTTTTATTTCAGACTGATAGCACCGGCGGAGCCAAATCAGATGAACAGGAAGTTGTAAGTGTTTTGACATTACATTTTTAATAATATTTTATTCATATCAGTATTAGAAGTTAGAACAGACAAATAATAAATTGGTTTGTGTACTTAGGAAAATATAACAGGAGGAGATCCAAATCAGTTCCTAGAGATAACAGTGACAGATCCACAAAAGCAAGGCGATGGAATGTCATCGTTTTTGGTATATCTAGTAACAACTCGTACCAACATCGCACTCTTCCGTCGTAAGGAATTTGCAGTTTGGAGACGATTTTCCGACTTTTTGGGCCTTCATTCCAAAATAGCTGATAAGTATTTAAAAAAGGCAAGATTTCAAAACAAGAATATATATCATTTTATTTATTCAAGCATATCAAGTATATGAGTTACAGAGTGCAATAAAAGTCAACTGTTAATTTATATATGGATTATAATATCTTAATTTACTTCGTACACTTCTAGGGAAGAATTGTTCCACCTGCTCCCGAAAAAAATGTGATAGGAACTACGAAGATTAAAATCTCAGGGCAAGCCGAAAGTCCTTCTTCTACTACTGCAGCAAATCAAGCTGGAGATTTTGTAGAAAGACGTCGACATGGGTTAGAACGCTTTCTAAACAGAGTTGCCGTTCATCCAGTCCTTAGAGTTGATCCCGATTTCAGAGACTTTTTGGAAATTGATTCTGATTTGCCGAAATCTACGTCCACCTCAGCATTAAGCGGTGCTGGTGTCGCCAGATTTTTTAGTAAAGTTGGAGAGACCATGAGTAAAAATTTCACTAAAATGGACGAATCAGATCCTGTGAGTGCATTTATTTATTTGCACACGATATTCGTTTTTTGGTTTGAAGTACGGACTTTCATTGTAGCATGCTATTTTTGTGCGTAGTGGTTCGAAGAAAAAATTCAAAATATCGAAGCCTTGGAGAATCAACTGCGGAAAGTTCATAATAGTGTTGAGCTACTTGTAGCAAACCGAAAAGATTTAGCTCATTCCACTGGAATTTTTGCGAAGAGTGCAGCAATTCTTAGCAATGCCGAAGAACATACGGGTCTAGCAAGGGCATTGGCTCAGTTAGCCGATGTTGAAGATAAGGTAAGATGCGTTTGCGTTATAAGAATTCTTTCGTGTTTTTACTAAAGTTTTAACTTTATATCTTTAAGAAAAAATAGGATAAGGATACTTAATTATTGCTTGCACATTAAATGTAGGTGGAGCAGATGCATAATGACCAGGCAAATTCTGATTTCTATTTGTTCTCTGAATTGCTGAAGGACTACGTTTCGTTAATTGGCTCTGTAAAGGTAAAAAATTATTTGTTTGGGAAGAGTTTTATCAAGGCATTCATGGTAGCTGTAGAGTATAAATCTATTCGGAACATACATTTTAATGTAACTTGAAGTAAAAAGTTTCCGGTTTTTTTAACCAATGAGACATTATATTTATTTGTTTTACAGGAAGTATTTCATGAGAGAGTGAAAGCATATCAAGGATGGCAACATGCCCAACAAATGCTGAATAAGAAGCGAGAGGCAAAAGCAAAGCTGGAATTGCAAGTCAGAAATGACAAACTTGCTCAAGCTAGAGAGGAGGTTGTTGAGGTAAGCGGAATTGAAACAGCCACGCCTTGCTGTCATCTCTTAACTTAAATAGCGTATGTACATCTCGTTTGCGTTTGGATTGAACCAGGGGTCCCATTTTGCAAGCAAAATTGTGTACAAAATTACTTAGTTTTGTAGCTTGGCTGGCCTGAATTGCTCTATAACGAGTCCACAGTGAGAGAAAAGAGTTTAATGTTGTATATAGTTCAAGAATGTACATTTGCTACTAATATATCCCTTCGTGCTTCTTAATGGCCTGTTTCGTACTTACCAATGCAATCTTTACTTTTGTTACAGTGGGAAGGGAAGGTAGAAAGGGCCCAGGAAGAGTTCGAGTCAATGTCCAAAGTGATTAAGAAAGAACTAGAGACGTTTGAAACAGCCCGAGTAAGAGATTTCAAGAAGACTATTGTAAAATATTTAGAATCCCTATTGTCTCATCAGCAAGAGGTACGTGGTACTTGAAAACAAGCTTTGCATATTTTGTCTTGCTTTGAATATACTGTACTGACTATTCCTTTTAGTACTTTTCTACGCCATTTCTTTATTTTGCCGGTATCCGATTACTTAATTTTCTCATAGTGAAGTGCTAGAACTCTACTAGAGAGTATAATGTAGCTGCTAAGCATCTAAGCATGTCAGTTATAATCTCAAAGTTACTACATTTGAATACAGAAATTTCATCTCCTGATAAAATATCCATGAACAAAGTCCATTTAAAAAAGTAATGTTCCAACAAATGGGAATAAGATTAAGTCTTTTATTGCACTTCTTCATTTCAGCTTCAAATGTACTCTGTTTTTCATGAGAATTTGACGGGGACGAGAAAGTAATCGATGAATTCATTTGTTTATTTGTGTGTTTCCTGTTCTAGTTGGTAAAGTATTGGGAAGCCTTCTTACCGGAAGCCAAGGCTGTTGAGTGACAAGATCCCTAGACCAAATGACTCTCTTCAACTCCACAACAAACCTAGTAAATAGTACAGTTATGATGAGTACCTTTATACTACCTGCTACTCTTGGCGATCGATCAGCTGTACGAATCGAGTGACAAATGATGTATGAATGAATTATCTGACAGAACATCAGTTTCAGAAAATATCCAACTTCTGTACCTAAAAATGGAAAAAAATAAGCTTACTATATACCTAATACTGAGGAATACGTTTATTAGGACTACAATATATCTTGAATTTTCGTATTAACTACTGATTAAGTGATATGAGTGCATTCAATTAGTTCTGCGAGTATAAGTGAGTGGTTACATCAGAAACTGAATTTTCCTGTTACGTGCTTTGTACATTGTCAGCACCCATGTAATGTTGCTTGAAGGAAAATTGTTAAATTAATTATTACATGCCATTCCTTAGCATTTCATATGACACATATACTACGATGCTACGGAATTGGTAACAAATTATCTATTTTACAGTTTATACCTATATCCTACTTCTATCTATGTTATAATAAGAACCATGTAAGCTTGACATCATTCTTTTAAGCAAGCATGAGACTATCAAACATTCATTTGTAGCAGTTGCAAAGCAATTTTATTTTTCAGGATTAATTGAACTGGCTAAGATCTACTTGACTAGACTTTTACATTGACGTACATTGAGACAGTTGAGCTTCGATGTTTGGTCGGAAATCAAGGAAACACCGAATAAACGTTCTATTTAAAAAAAGTAGTAGGTATTTCAATTTGGTAGTTTACTTCCAAATTTCGAAACTTAAATTAATTTGTTTCAATAATATGCACCCCATTCTCTTAAGAAAGTACGTAGGGTGTACCAGACCTAAATGTTATGAAAAGTAAAAATGTTTTGCAACAGCTAACATTAAAAATAGTATGTCAGCTACTACTACGCTTTCAGTAATTAATGTCAACGTTTGAATCTTATAAGATGAATTAGGTTATGATATGATTTATTTGATACAATATTATATTAAAGATTATATGCAAATCTAAAGCAGGAATATAATTTCAAAGGAATCATGTTACTATCTAATAAACGTATGATTGCAATTGAAATGCTTTGAATAATTTAATGGATCAATTATTTGAGATAGTTACAAAAGGCATGACGCAAAAAATCACAGGATTAAAAGTATGTAGCTGGTGGTTTGTAACTTGAGTGTAATCGCGGATGATAAAGCTTTTTTATATGGTTTTTGCTGTTTTTATTCTAATGATACCAAGATGATTTCAGAAATTTAAGACTTTATCAACAAAATCCCTCGGCTCCAACACACTGTACAACTATTGTACTTTAGTTTTTCGATAATACGATTACACCCTGGAACATAGTCCATTACCTGAGCAATAAATTAATCTGATAAAAGTATGCAAAATGACCTAGTATTGCAATAAGTTTTCTATATTTGGATTACACAAGTGAAAGTGTGTATGTTCACTGTCAAAGTGTTGGCCGGAATTTAGCGATCGCTAACTTCGAACCACAATACTGATATCGTTTCGTATCCTCTTCCTTCATACACACATATACCATATTCCCTTTCTATTTTGATTGACCAAAAGGTTTTCCATTAATGGCAATAATGGCCTACACTACACAAGGGTTTTGCCCCTTTTGTACCACCACATTATTCCTTGTTTGCATTGAAAGTGAGTCTTAAATATTGACACACTACAAGCAAAAAGGCACGTTATGGTTAGTGTAAACCAAAGTATCTCAAATTATACGATCATTATTCATGCGATCGAGGTTTTCGAGCTTGTTGTACTTAAAACGATATAAACATACGATACAACAATTCGTTTCGTGTCCAAGACTCCATCCACCAGGTATGATATCGAGCTATCACACCACATGCATCCACTTCAGTGCTATTTAGACAATTGAACTAGAACCCAGTTTACCACACCAAGAAAATATAGAGTTGTTCTTATATATTTTTCGTGATTGCTCAACCCAGTTTCCCTTCTTGAATTACAAAACATAACCAATGCTTCAACTTTATATTCATGATAGTTTTTCTAGAAGAAAGTGGGTATCGAATTATATGGCAGGTTGTTATTTGAGTAACAAATTGTGCTATTTGTCATCCCTATCTAACTCTCTCCTTCTTCCTTTATGCTTCTAATAATCCAATTTTCTCTCAGACTTTCTCCTTGTATATAGAATTTTAGGTGTAAGTGCCTATAGTATACGTACTTGTGGTAATGGCAGTTCTAGTGTATATCTAATATTCTGATTAAATGTTATGTATGCTAGAGAATAGTATATTACTTTTATTTTCATTCAAGCTGCAATTTACTTACGATTTGTACTTTATCTACATCGGTAAGTAGTATAATAGTTTCACTCCTTCGATATACAAAAGAACTCAATGAACTTAAACTTTTTCTGTTGTTTTGTTACATTTAACTTGTATAATGTAAGTCCTTGTTAGAAACAATTGTATTCATAGGTTTTCCGTTTTACCAGTTTTGATAAAAGTTGTCTGACACCAGTAGTAGCAGCAAGAATTCTAGACTAAGAATGAAATGAGATTCGAACAAGGACACATGATGATATTACATTATACTGTGTTATTTTCTATTCCATTCTACTTTGTAATGTATCTCATCTCCATAGGGTTAAAACGAATCTTTGTAGATTGTCCTTAGCTTGGCTGACTAGATTCTAAATTCTAGTTTTTTAAGGGTTTCGATTACGTTGTATCCAGTCTCTCTCTGCATAAGTAGTACGTATAGTATTTAGGTTGTGGCCGAGTAAGTGTAGGCAGGAAGGCAGGCAGTGGTTCTCACAAGAGAAAGTATTGAAAGAATCTCATGCTATGGTCTCATCTTTCCTAAACCTAAGTAAAAGTTAAGTCTCTCTGGTCTTTGGATTGAAACCAGTTTGCTATTCTATGCAACCCAGTCTAGCCAGACTGATGTGGTCTGTGCAAATATTGCAAGGAGAAAGCCAAGGGACTACATCACTACTACTACTATTACAACTACAACTCCTATTTGTACTACTTACTTTGTATCTTCTATGTATGGAATGATGTGAAGTGAAACCAACCTGGACCTGGGAGACTCAAGAAGGCTCCTCTCATAATAAGAAGACTCACAAACAGTCAAACTATGTTCCTTCTAACTGTACTACTATGTGTGACTAGGTTGGCATTTGGTACATAGAATATTTTACTTTAGATACCAAAATGGACTTCAAGTCAAAGCTAAGGCAAGCAAATAAAACCAAAAGAAAACATGCACTATGTATTCGGTTCGTAGACTATCTAAATAAGAAAAAGTAACTGAACTTCTAGTTTTTTAGGAGTAATAGTAGCAAAGTTGTAAGTGGTGTTCTATTCCACCTTCAATAAATGTCTTCGCCTTTCACCGCTCTGGCTTATTCTCTGCATTCATATTACACATATTATTATTGAACTTTCTAAGGTGTTACTATATAAAGTAGAATATACGATAGAAGAAATGACGATACACAATAGAATGGAGACTTAGCAAATCTAATGTAATGCATACCTAAAGCATATAAAGACGATTGGACTGTGGACTTTCTCCATTTGCCACTGTGTATATTACAGGAGAAAGTAGTAATAATAATACTAGAAGGAGTTCATAGTGATATTATAGACCTAGTGGTAGTATATTCTTTGGAAAAAGTAGGAAATGTTAAAAAAATGTCGCATGTCGTGTGTACCAGTTCCCACTGTAATAAGAAATACACGAATGGCTGTATATATATACTGTTAAGAGTAAAAGTAGTAATACGACTAGGCAGGCAGCAAAAGTCCAAGATATCTTGAAAAGCACACAATGAACAAGGCGATACGATGATATGACGGCGATACGATAGGAACGGTAGGGTTGGTATGTATAGTTGATTTTGTTAGTTCGTATGGGTGAATGTTTGTTAAGTAAGTCTCTCATGAAATGCTTGTACTTTTGAACGTATCGTTTCGTACGTTCTGTCTCACAGTAGAAGAACTCTCTACGACTGTAGACTTTTGCTCTCACGACCGATTACTTTTTCATTAGAGTTTTCACTCTACAAAAGGTACAAGCACGCTAGCAGCAATAGTAATAGTTGTCGTACCAGTCTAAGAATATATTTTATTTTGTATTATAGAATACATACATGTTAGTGTTAGTAGTAGTGATGCCATTATATTATTGTAGACTGTGTGAATACACGATGCATGTGATGTAAATGTACACAAAAGTCTAAGCAGCATCCAGTATAAGGTGCAAGAAGGTGTAAGTAGGTTGTAACTTTAACTATGAAACACTTTGTTCGACTAGAGTGTTAGTGGTGGTACCACTGGCACTTTTTTCTGTCCTGGAGTGTCTTGAATTGTGAATTGAAAAGTCACAGAATCATTGTATTGTATTACGTATGGAATTGTGATGTGATTGCACTATTGCACACACAGGCTTTCACCATTCTTTTTCAATATCCAAGTAGCTTTCACCAGACAAATTTATTTGATCGTTGAAAGAAACCACGCCATGAAGAATACAGTTTCTTTTCTAGCACTAGATCGGATCTAGGCTACCAGGGAAGATAAACTGTGTAAGTAAGGTGTGCAATTTATTATAGAGGCTTCTGGAGTTTGGAAAAGTTCTGATTTTACTTTTGTTTTAAATAAGAAGTTATTAAAATTAAATGTGTATTTAAATTCGTTAGAGTTTTTTATTATCAGTCTGAAAGTTGGGTAAACAGGTGTGGTAAATGTAACAATAAATGACTTTCACTAAATTCCAATTTTCTTTGTTGTAAAAATTTATACCAAAACTTTTAGAAAATTCTGATGGGAATAAGAATGACATTTATTTTAAACAAGCATCATGCATGAAAGTAATACAAATTTGTATTTATTTTACTACACTTGAAAACGAATCTGATTTTTTTCTTTAACATTTAAGTAGAAATGCAGGTGTACCTTTTTAGTAAGATTTATCATTATCATACAGATGCTATTTTTGGTTCAAGTAGGAATATTTGGGGTGGTTAAAGAAACAGAAAAAAAGTTCGGGAGTCATCAATCTTTATTTACAGGTGACATCTTCCTTATCTACTTATTGGTACCCTGCATGATGGTATCCTGGGATTGACTTCGCCTATTCTGTAGGAACGAAACAAAAAGTCGTTGCATGTTGGATAAAAACTCTTTCTATTCTAGGAAACTTTCTTATTTTAGAGTCTAATCGACCCAAAATAATCGAAAGAACTGAATTAAAACCAATTTCCACGGGATAAAAATTTATTATAGAATCGTGCCTTAATAAATTATAATGATGTCTGATTATCCCAAATCCTATAAACTTTAAGCATTAATTATGATTGTATTTATATTTTAACATTAATATGAATAAATATCTTAGATCGCAAGTGGACCAAGAGTATCTTACAAAAAAGCTAAAATTCTTCAAATAACAAATTTAAGAATTCATTCAGACATATAACTAAAAGTCTTTACTATTGTTCTAAAAGTTTGGGATATTATATATATCCCATCGATAAAAGTAAAATGCACTCTGCACAAAAACCCTTGGGTGAAATAATTTTCCGTCGTCGACTACAAAAGTAAAAGACAGCTTAAGTTTTCATTCTCTTATAACATACACAATTTCAATACAGTTTTAAAACCTACAACTACTATAGCATATCAGCTCCTGCAATGATACCAACGTATTGTGTTATGTCCTCAAGTGTCAATGGGCAAGCATGATATCTCTCTTGGCAAACTGTAGAGTTCAAATGTTTCGCACTGTCTCCAAGATTTACTGCATTTTCAAAGTAAACCATGTTGGGAGACGTGTTGCATTCCTCCAGGAGTTTTTTCCGATGTTTTCCAGACCTTTTGAATTAAGAAATTTGTTAAAAATCAAACAAAATCGAGTAAACTTTTTGCAAACAAAAAAAAATCATACGAATTTAATGCATTGAGAAGTGTTTTAGTCTCTTGTGGTAATTCGAGGTCTAAATTTTGAGCTAAGAGATCTTTTGGCTTTGTTTGAGACAGAATTTGAAGGTTGCACAACACATGAGGAAGGCACTCCCCATCGTCCAGTTTTTTTAATACCTGTTCAAGAAAATAGAAATAAAGCCTTTTTCGATGTTCATTTATTTGTCAAAAACGCTGATGACATGTACCTGTAGCATTGACTCGGCAAGTTCATCTCGTTGACAAACTTTGGGTGAAAGTATGTTACGAGCTCGGCGTCGTTTCCTTCCTGACGGATCCCCCAAAAATAGATTGTTTATGTTTATTGGAAGGATTTCAAGATATCTTAAAACACAAATCTGAAACACATGAAATATTACACATACTGAACAAATTCACTTTTTTTAAATGCCGATTTTCTTTGTTAACTTACCTGAAGCATTATGATTCCCAAAAACACGAGTTCAAATTGGCCAATTCTAAAATACCAAGCGTATGACGAACCCAAAGAAATATTAGAAATAAATCCATCCACCCCAACATGTGAGGACAGAAATAGAAAGATACTTGTGAGATCTTTAAAATTGAATGAAAACGGAACAGTTTTTGCACAAGTTCCCTCAACAGGACAGGTCATAAGGGCATGGGAACTTGCCCCAGATTGTAAGAAAGACTCCATGATTAAGAAAAAAATAAACCTTTGCACTCAAAAAATAGTTTCACCACTTGGAAGTCTTCCTATTCATGAAGGTAGAATATTTCATAGTAAAAAACTATGTTAATACATTTCCTAACTGTCTTTTTAATGGTTTGTTGTAAAACACATACATTCATAGCATAATCTTAAGAAGGATGAAAAGGACGATTAGTGACTCAGAGTTGTCTCTTCGACTGCTGAAACGAATTATGTTAGCATATAAAATACCTAGAGAATTACCATCACTGCATTAAGCCAGAAGTACAAATAATATGCAAGCAAACATTAACCTATAGGGAATCGAAATTATTATACATTCAGATTCAATCTATCATTCCAATTTATAATATACAGAACGAAGCTCTGTGGACGCTTTTTATACTTCTGTTTTCAATGTTTAAAACAGAATTTAAAAGTCATATGAGAGAGTTGAGATTTGAAATATTCTGAAATGCACCCAGTCATGTAAGATATTACGTATCATGCTGAATATATGACTAAAAAAAGTAAAATATCATCCATACAACGTACCAAAGTAGAGTCTAAAGTCACTTACGAATTTGTATTACATTAGAATTCTACAATTGGAATATCTTTGAAAAATGTACAAGATTTCCGTTCCATTCAGTGCTTTTTATAAGTCCTCTCTAGTTAGATGAGAGACAACACGAACTGTTTAGTACGAATTGGTTTGCTTGGTCTCAACTCCAGACTAGACTAAAAGTCTCTCCTTCCTACTTCATCCAACTTCTGTCAGAATCGTTTTCATGCTTGACAAAAAATTCCCTTTTGATTTATAAAAAATTTTCTAACTCAATATGCTTTCGCATTTTGACGCTCCGACCAAGGGTTTATGAGTTCTTAAATCTGTAGTCAGCAGTACGTGTTTCACGCATTACAAATATTATCCAATATTTTATCCATTTTCATTCCGACTAGTTGCAAAACCTGCAGTGAGACTTGTAAGTCTTCTTATTTTTTAAATTCAAGCATAACCTATCTTCCTTCGAAAGGATGCTTACTGCATTCATACATTTTAGCAGAGTTACAACTTCCATTACGAATTCCCTTCCTCTTTTCAAGATTTAAAGAATAAATCTAACTTAAGTGGAAAGATGAGTTTGGATTGCCTGGCATTGCTTTAACTTTCAGTCAACCTATATCTGTAACTTGTAGCTAAGTCTGTGGAGCCGAACCCCAACCCAGCCTACAGGGTTGAGATTTTTAGATAAGCCAAAGTAGAACGGAATGGCCCAGTTTCAAACTCTCTTATGATGATGATTTTGATTTTAGTTGCAAAAGATATTCACAATCTGGTATCCATCCCTTCTCTATCCCTTCCTCTCGCCAAATTTCATATTTCTGCATAAAATATAAGCTACCTATCATCTAGTCTGCTTTTATCTAGAAGTAGATGATGTATGTATATACACACGGTTAGTAAGATGAAGCTAACGGGTTGGGTCGTTTTAGAAATTCGAGTTCTGGTTCTCTGCCATTATGATTATTATTATCAGCGTGATTTTGAAGGAAAGGGAGGCGAAAACTCGAAGAAATCGCATCGTCTTTTCATAAGTTTCATAGAAGAAGAATCACCATCATCGCGACGGATCCTAATAGAATAGAATATAGCATAGCGTAGAGAATGGACAACCGTAATGGATATTGATATTCACAATGTTGATTGTCGGATGTGGAAAGTTGTAATTCTTGACTTGTAACTTGTAAGCAAGAAGGATACGTATGTAAGATGGAGAAGTTGGAGATGTAATAGAAGTGGCAGAGAGAAGTATGCAAGTGTTTTCTTATCTTCATCTCATTCCGAATTCTCCTGAGCCGTCCTCCCATCATTCATTATAATAAGACACTTTAAATATCACGGAAGTCTTACTATCTTCTGGACAAAATCTCAAGACTTATGCTATTTCTCACAAAATTTATAATATGAATTTCATTGCGTATCTTTCTCCATCTTTTACACTATCCTTATGGTTTACACTATGGGAGCGAGACAGTCAAGTTTAGGTATTTTATTATTGCTAGAGTATGAAACATGAGGTAGAGGCCTTGATCTGTGACAACTCTTCTTGGTATCCGGAAAGTATCTGACCAGAAAAATATGTAAGGATTACTTGTCAAATGGAAAATGAATTCATATTAAAATGTTTTTCTACATTATACACTTTCACTTCAAGAACTATCTCATCTTTATCTCTAGTCAAGCATGTTACAGTACTAACAATACTGTTTGTTTTGTAAAAAGCGTGTTTTCAGTGGAAATCAAAATTATTGGAATTTTTTCATCATATTTTTTATGTTAAAAATAGCGTGTTTGTTAGAGTTTTTTGTATAAAATGTGTAGCAGTGCAAAATGTTTACTGACAAGGTGATTGAGCTTATTATTGTGTGACTAACAAGAAGCTTTCGGTCGAAAAAATGTCTAGCTTGAAATTGAAACAACTAAGTCTAAAATTTTAACCTGAAATACATTTGAGTTTAAACTTGATTTATTGTTTCAGAGGTTTGTGAATTAGAATAAGTAAAAAAAAAGTCCCGGTTGAACTTTGTGAAGGGGATGTGATGAAAAATATAATTTTGTAACCTTGACTTGTTTAGCAAAACTGCATACAAAAAAATAATGCTAGTATTGATTTTGAAACCACCTTGACCAAGGTGGGTACACTTGGAGTCGGCCTTCGGCCTCCTAGTTTGTTCTGGGGGAGTTTCGTCTACCAGGTGAAGA
>JAQGAA010002425.1:0-12686 GCA_034696425.1 Isotoma viridis | reverse complement strand
GCTTTTCTTTTATTCCATGAGGTTAGCACCAACTTACAATAAGACTAATGCATGCAGTCAGTTTTTCTGTAGTCAACTATATCACTCATCTTTTTTTATAAATACATGCTAATACAACAATAGTTTTTATAAACAAACAATGAGTGAAGAGCATAACAAACGGAATGAGTTTACAACCAGACAATAATGATTGATAAAAAATAAGCTGAATGTATAGCATGTTTTTGTTCAATAGTAGAATAGTAGTAGTAGTAGCAGACTGGGATATTGACCTTAGTCCTTAATGAGTAATGCGTGAGTCCTGAATGAATCACTTAAGCAACCTAAGGTTAAAAGGGTAATGAAAACGCAGTTCTACGTGTATCAATTGCCATTAATGCAACCCCAAATTTAATAACAAACTCGTTCATGTCCGCTATGGTCTGGCAATTAGTCACTGTCAAGGTTATCAATCTTTCCCACCTTTCTACCTTTAAATGCTGAATACATAATTTTCCCTGATTGTAATGGCATTTTAAAAAAGGATAAAAAAAGGATAGGAAAAAACTAAATTTGTCTAGCGTTGATTATCTTTTTACATGTGAGACAGGGAAAAAATTTTGACAGCAGCAAGTAGAAATTACAGTTTTTGTGGTTTGGCTTCTGTTCTCAATTTTTAATGCTTTTGTCAGTTGAATTAATTATTAGAAATTTTACTAAGTCTAAATAAGGTGATATTCGTACCTAATTAGTGTACGTTTTGAGAATTCCTCATCTTTCAATTAAGACATAATCTTTGTATAGTCCAGTTGCAATGATAGTCTTCAAGTTTGAAATGTTAGTGGCCTTAACTTAACTTAAATTGAGATGTGTTTGAAGAGCGTGTATTTCAAATTGACATGAAACACAACTTGTCGTTTTATCTTGTTGATTTTATCTGTTTTTTGTGAGTAGTATACTTTGCACTAAGATTAGAAAATTTTCAAATAATTTAAGTAAATGCTTAAAAATACCAATAAGTCTTTTTTCTATTTTAGTGTGAAAATAAGAATAATCGGGTTATTCATTTTTGGCTACAGTAACTGCTTCTACTTGTAAATTTATTCATAATTACTTATAGGTTCTATCAGAAGAGTTTCCTAATAGAATGAACAAAAATATTTCAAACGTGTAAACGTTATTTCTTAGAGATGTTTATTATAAATGTTCAGAAACTACAACATGCAATTTTTGAAATTAACTTTAATTCTATCGTCTATTATTTTTATGCATTAATTACATGTACATTTTATTTCTGGACTACAATTTACTTGAGTTCAACTTTATTTAAAACAATTGAGAAACCATGTCAAGTAAATTAAGATATAATTACACAACTTTACATTAACTTTTAATCGAGATATCGTTCAAAAAACATTATAATTCTTTACACTTATGTACTATCCGAATAGAAGAAGTTTTAAAAAGCTCCAAAATCAATTTCAATCCTCTTCATAAAAACCACAAAATGTGAAGAATACAACTCCAACTAATTAGTATTAATGTAAAATACATTGAAACACCATATATTTTGAGGGTTGAGGAGAGGATTGTGTTACAATAATTTGAAATTAGATAATAATTAGATAAAGTGAAAAAATACATAATGATAATACATTTGTAGAATGAATCAGGGTGAAGCTGAAAATTGCATCAATTTATTCTTTGTCTATTTATACATATAAATATACAATGAACAGGCTCATTACTAAACTTAATTCGTTTTTATGAGATAAATCCAAAGCTGTAAAGTTCTATATATATATCTATAATAAATTGTAGTGGAAGTGTTATGTGAAAAAGTAATTTTTACCACTCTAAATATTAAGTACGTTGCAAGTAATGATAGGACTTGTTTCTAGCTAAACATTTTTATAAAAAATCAGGTTCAGCCATATACCTACACAAAAACAAACCCTTGCATGTAATAATATAATAATAAGTATAATAAAATATAAGATATAGATGCTCAAACCACAAGTTTAATTCGGTTGAATTTAAAACCACAATTGATTAAAATGTTCATGAAAATCAAGATTATAATGGATTGTAAATAATGAGGTAACTTTAGTTAGTAGATAGTCAGCACTGAGGTATCTACTCAAACGTTTGCAACTTTATTAAACAATTTATAATTATTGCCTTCCATCAATTGGGAGGAAGCCTCAAAGTCACAACTATTAAAAAGTCCCTTTATCATAAAATTAATTAAATAAGAATAAAAACTAAACATTAAATAAAAATATGACACTTGCTATTTGTCAGATGAATTTAAATCAAAGTGTGTGGGGGGTCAGAGAGGCAGTACCATTTAGTTTGATGATCCTTATTAATCTTTTTATTGCATTATCCCCATTATTCCCTGATGCAACCTGAATAATTTCATCTTTTTGGGAAATTACTAGACGGCTAGACTATAAGTCTAACAAGTTTTTACTTACTTTCTGCAAATTTTGATCTCACCTGTCATTTTTAATCATGTACATCACGTCTTGTAGGTTGTAACCTTAACTTTTCCATCATAATTATACATCTCGGATATTGGCTTTCTCTATCTCTAATACAAAATATGATAGTGAGACCTCAGTCGTTAAGTATTTTAAAGAAAGCATGTTACATTTTCTTTTAACCTTTACCAAAAAACGTGTAAATGCGTGAAACAAGTAGAAATTAATGTTACTTGATGTATATCATATGTAATCAGTGCTCATGTCTAGCTTTGATTAGTTTTTGTGCATAAAAGTAGAACTGAGCTAATTGTTGAACTAGTAAAAGCTTTTAATTAGTAATTTACATTCTTGCATTCATTCAATAAAAAACTTGCTACACTCAATCATTGGAAATGTTTTCTTGATTGATTGGAGTTTTTTTAGTTTACAAACAATGCAAAATGCCTAACCTTTACAATACCATATTTAGTTACGTGACTAGGTAAATGAAGGGTGTTAGATCAATTAGACAAAAAGCTGTAATTACAGTAAATTAATAAAGTTAGTTGGAATTCAATGATAGATTTACACCCATTAGATCTTTTTTGTAACACAATTAATATTTGCATAAAAATATCAAGTTCAATATTTGAATTTCATGACCAACTCAACATGTCACTTTGTAAATAGTAAAATCCCAACTAATGTACAAAAAATAGGTATTACAAATGTTATTCTCTTAATTTTTTTCTTGAATAAGAAACAAGAATTTATTTACGTGATAC
Organism: Isotoma viridis; assembly: GCA_034696425.1. Classification (NCBI taxonomy): domain Eukaryota; kingdom Metazoa; phylum Arthropoda; class Collembola; order Entomobryomorpha; family Isotomidae; genus Isotoma; species Isotoma viridis. The sequence goes on along the minus strand of JAQGAA010002425.1, from coordinate 9,454 downwards.
TTTGTTAAGTCAGGTTTGTCTCCTTTTAGCCGGTTTGCTCTTGAAGCTTTTCCATTTGACCTGTGAATATCTGTCATAAATTCTAAATAAGAATTAAAAACTAGCCGTATATCACTTAAATACAATGTAAATTTAAAAAAGAAGTCCTACCTCAACAAATCATCTAAGCATTCATTAACAAAATAAATTGATTTTAAAACTTACTCGAGTTTTTAGAAGACTTAAATAATGTGGTTGTGTATTACGTTTAAACAATGAAAAACCACAGTCAGCCCAACCTCTGTTATGATTACGTACAACGGAATAAAATCATCTTGCCAAAACTACATTTGATTACAAATACAAAGATACAATAATAATACAAAATATTTAGGTATACGGCGTTTTCCCCCTGAACATTTGCCCCTGGACAGTTACCCCTCCCCATTTGCCTCTCCCGACATTTGCCCCTCTGGACAGTTACCCCTCCGCATTTGCCTCTCCCGACATTTGCCCCTCTGGACAGTTACCCCTTTCCATTTGCCTCTCCGGACAGTTACCCCTCTGAATACTTGCCTCCATGACCATTTGCCTCTCGGAAAACTGGTACGGAGAATCAAAGAGGAAAATAGAACGCAGGATACAGATTTTAATTTCCTGCATATAACAACTGAAAAGATCTTGCTTTCCAAGACTACTACTAATCAAATCAACAAATCATACATTCATTCAAAGATTCGGAAAGATTCATTTCTTTCCATGGACTAAGCTTTATAGTCGAAACCACCGTTATGCATGATCGTGTCCGGTCGACTTGTCTAAACTTTTTTGTCTAAAGATTTCCTGTCTAAGTTTTTGTGTCTAATTTGGCTATCGTCTAATTTGCATCCTGTCTAAATAAAACTCGTCTAACCTGCAAAATTTCGGTAAAGAGCTCAGTCCGGGTTTAGCAATTGCCTTGTAAATTAGTCTCTTTTCGTAAAAATGTCAAAAATCCAAAAGTTTCCGTTGAGTTCACTTTCTTTCTTTCTGATACTTTGGACTACCTACGTGCAATTGCACACTGCCTCCATGACTTTAGTGAAAAATGATGTGATAATGCTATCTTTGTTATTCAATTTTATTTCTGTGTTTTAAATGTGTTGTAAATAAAGCTTTTTTGCCAAATTTAAACAGCCCTTAGACATCGAAAAACATTAGACATGATGCATTAGACATATAATATTTTAGACGAAAAATCCTTAGACATAAAAGTTTAGACGAGCCGACCTAGAACCATGCATGATTAGCAACTAACATTTATAGAGGCAAATCCTCGTAGAGGCAAGTATTCAGAGGGGTAAGTGTACAGAGGGGCAAATGGAAAGAGGTAACTGTCCGAGAGGGGCAAATGAGAAGGGGTAACTGTCTAGAGGGGCAAATGTCGGGAGAGGCAAAGGTTCAGGGGTAAATGTTCAGGGGTAAAGGTTCAGGGGCAACGGTGCAGGGGCAAAACGCTGGCATTCAAATATTTATACAAAGCTTTGAATTCATCCTTACTATCCGCAACACATTAAGCCCCTGAGGGATTCCAGCTTATTGAAATTTTGGCATTAAGTTAAAGTGATTTATTTTTTTTACTATCACGGTAACTGTTTAATTAGAGGCCTTTAATAAAGGTTTTATGACAAAGAGTATGAATGTTTGCATTTGCTACTGTTTCATTAAAACAGAAGGTACTAAATCTACCATGTACGAGAGGCCAAAGAGGTAAAGGGGGTCTTAAAAGCACAAAATCTTGTATTATACACATCAAGTACACCAATATAATACAAACGTTGCAAAAACTGATTCGGTCTGTCTATGAAGTGCGTCTAGTCCAAACGTGCAAGAAGAGTTACCCCAGCATCCCCACATAAGTATACAAAGGGATTAAATATTATTGTTCTATGAATTTTTATAACTTATAGAAGGCTGTTTCAATTCTTAAAAAATCCCTAAAAATGAACATCTTAATAATAATAATAATATTATCATCATCATTTTTCTTCATGCACACATACTCCTTCCGTACTATGCACAGATATATGATATGTATGTTAAGAAGATTATGATGATGATGATAGTAGTAAAACTAAATATGTAGCAGTAAGAGATGTATTATGGATGCGTACACTATTGTAATTTTTGTATTCTTCAATTGTAATGTGGTGTGTGTGGCTTTTAAGTTTTAAATCTAGTTAACTTACATATTTTAACGTTTTGTCTTGAAAAGGGTGGAAAAGTGGGTGAGAATCATAAGCTGATGATGATATGATGATGATAATAATGAAAGAATATTATGACCATCACCACACCATATCCTCACTACTGATCATCTTGCCCATTCATTTAGTTAAAGATTCTCGTTGACTCAACAAAGATTTTAAAAATTTGTTCCCTGTGCCTCAATTTACATTAAAATATTGTTTTATTTTGAATTCACGACTACGCACATTTTCATTAAGAAATATTCACTAGTTCCTATACTTAACATCCTTAGAAATTCAACTTATTTAACAACTAATATTTATTATTGCTACTCTCCAGTTCTTAATACTCTTGAAATAAACAAAATACCTGGAAAAGTTAAATTTTTTCATAATTTTTTCATAATTTTATTTCATTAGGAACTTTATTCATTTAAAAACCTTCCGTATGAGAAACATATTTTGGTTACCTCAAAACAATTAGTTTTTATTATTTGATAAATTAACTTGTGCTATTAAAATGGAGTGTTTTGTTCGCAGTGTTTCACTAGGTCTTTAACGATGCATCAAAAAAACACATTTAATCTAGTGTAAAGCCAGAAGAATCTTTACCGGGAGTTGTTTTATCCTAGTGGTTGTTGATTACTTTATAAAGCCACTAACCCTAACCTAACCTTACTACCTGTGCTCTGTACTACTTAAAACCTAAAACTACTTTTTATAAAGATGAAACCTGACGGTGGGAGCAGTTTTTCCTTTCATGAATAACTTTTCCATGTAAATTACATTTTTTCAAAAAAATTCAAGATAAATATTTGAAATACAGGCTTTAATAATCATTTCCCTTTCCTATATATTGTGTATTGTATGTAAATCAAAGTGAGAAATTACTAAATACTAAAAAGCCTTTTGTGTTATCTCTTTATCCCATAGACCACTGGAATCCGTACGAGATCAGAAACCTTTTTGGAAGGAACGTTGTACCCAAAGGAGTTTTCAAAGATGGTTGAAAACTAAAACAGAAGGATTTTTAAGGATAAAGCAAGTGTTTCATCACAACGGAATGCTAAATCCCCATCAGGAAGAGTTGGTTCATCGGAAAATCTCATCAGTCAATCAAAATTATACTAAAGAGTTTTTGAGTAGATAGTAGTAGTGATTAAAAATAAAATGAAGTCTCCATATTTGGAACGGGTTCTTTACCAACAACTACTTTTAATAGTCGCTACTTTAATTATTATAATAAACTTTAATGGACTAGTAGTGGATGGACGGAGAACAATTAGAAAAGTTAGTAGCCATAGAATTACAGGAAGAAACCTTTTACCAAAAGATGGACACGTGTATTATGAATACCCTACCGGTATTAGCAAACCTCATATGTCCGAATATCCAGCAAATCCAGCTCCTGAAACGAAACGGTCCTCACCCTGCAGGGAAGATAGCACTTCACAAGGAAGTAGATGTAGTAAAGAAGAAGGCATGGGTATCAAACCAGTCTCATTGCATAAGACTAAACAAATTTCTAAAAAGAAACCGAGATTAGAGAGCCTCTCTAGTATAACTGCACCTCCTACTGAAATTGTTCCTACCGCAGAGACTTCATCGTCACACCGTACAGATTTCATTAACCCATATCCCTTGCAAAATACATCACTTACTCCAAATTTAAAGAAATTGTCTCATTTTATGAAAACCAAAAGAAAGAAATGTAAATTGGTTCATTATCAAGGATTTCAATGCCAAAAGATAAAGTTGTATTTGTGGTTAGTGAATCAGTTTAATCAAAACACAACAAAACTAAACTCATGGCTTGAGCTAGTACGAAATGAAGATTTAAATGGTGATACTAAAAACGGTAGTGAACTTATGCCTGAAAATTGGACAGAAGATGTTGTTTATTCCTTCCTTAAAAAAATAGGCGACCCTTCAGATCAATATTTATTCCATAAATATAAACAATTTGCAAAATCTCGAGAGCTTAAAATTAAAGTACCACACATTCTAGAATTGAAGTTGTCTCCTATTACTCATGCTATTGCGGAAACTGGAAGATCCACCCCGAGAATATTTTGGGATCCGGGTTTCAACCTTAAATTGAAACTCCCGTTTTTCAAAGATGAACTCAGTAAGTCCAAAATTATTATTATTTCATACTCACCAACCAACCCACAAAAACTAGGAATACTATCTACAGCTTACTTATAACCTGCTAAAAATAATTAAGTAAAAGATCACTCATGAAAATCCATTTGTGCATCGAGTTAATTATAACCCCAGTAGAAAAAGTCATCAAGTCAAATTGTCATGTGACATTATAATCCACTTGCTATTTAATTCATCTTTGAGAGTGTGAAACAAGTGAAATTATTTAAAAAAAAATAGCATTCTACATGCATCAAAAAATTTTAACTCTACCAAGAAAGAATATAACTTGAAGAGACATATTATATTATATTGTTAAAATTTTTGACTGAATTTTTACTGTCCTTGACCATCATTCTTACGCTTAACCTATTTCACGTAACCAACATTCCGTGCGTATAAGTTCCTTCTTGTGTATTATGCGATTATAAGCTATCCTTTCCTAATATTCTTTGTACTATATATTAAATGTATTATTATGTGTGCTTTAGTTTTAATCTTGTAAAGTAAGCCTTCTTTCATCCATACTTCACATCTCGCTTCAAATCCCAAAGCTAGCAAATAAACTTCATCTTCAATGCATCTACATAGAACCACATGGAATTAAATACCTTCTAGCTTTAAGGCTGCATTTCTTGCTGTATATGTATCAACCTTATTGTTGATGTCTAAATTGCAATGCATTTAGAATGTATACAATGTGTGTGCATGGGTAAAAAACCGTGGCGCATTGAGAGGAGATGCAGCGTATAAGAACATAATGTATAATATCATCATCTGCATTGGTTTTTACTACTGAACTCAGTCAAGAGTTGTTAGAATATGAACACAAAATTATTAAAGAAAATTTTTAACTTTTTACACTGAAAATATATGATTAAGCTTTAGCTTATGACTTTATGAATTCCTACTACTACTGAATTCTCTCGCATTAAGAATAAACTTGGAAATTGCAATAAACTCTACTAAAATCAAGTTCGCAGTGCTTGACTTCTCTTGTGTAGTATATTCGGCAAAAACTCAATTCAATTTAGAGCTTGACTTTAACTTATGAGGATTTTTCTTTGGATTCAGGAGAATCAAATTTTTGATCATTTAAAAAAAACATTTTCTTTCAATTCTACTTCCCTTATCGTGACCATTAATAATTCAACAAGTGTAGATTTTTTTATTAAGCCATTAGTCTTTGTCGTATGAAGTAAAAGTGTTTTTTTTTAATTTTTTCAATCACAAATTTGATCACTTATTTTAAGTATCATAAAAAATCTTAAGGTTTAACAAAAACTATGCTCAGCTTGCGTTTTTTATTTGGGTATCATTGCTTTGAGAGGTTTTGGTTAAATTTATAATAATACGTAAGAATAATTATCCAAAAACAAATACCTTTTTCAACCTTGAATCGAAATCGTTGACTTTGGATTTGATTTTTTTTCAAGATGTAATAAAAAAGTAATAGTAGAAATTAGAAAAGAATTCAAACTTTTTTTTCAAACATGTCTTTTTTTCTTTTTAATCGTTCTTTAAACTTTCAGTGATTCAACAATTTTCTGGCTTTTATTGTGGTATACCTTAAACTGCTGCTATTACGTTTTGCACTTCTAACCATACTTTTCTTTCAGTTTTACATTTATATTGGTTTAAGAGATAAAATATAAAATTTCTCATGTAAAATGGTCAGAAATAAAAAAGTAAGGGAAGAACATTGAGGTTCAAATCATTACACATCTATTATTATAATTACAACTGAATAGACATAAATATAATGATAACAAAGTAGTTTTTTGAAATTTGATTGATCTTAAATCTTCCGATAACTACTCACAAATTTGTTTACTTTCAGATGATTTATTTTGAACTCAGATTTCATTGCGGATTTTTTTCATAAACCAAGATGACAGTAGGGATAATTGCAAATGTGTACTAGGCTAGAATGATTAGATGTTTAAATGCCCAATACAAATTGTTTCTAATATATGACATGTAGATGGTTATTATACAGCCACAAAACCAACTACTTAACATCAGTCAGTATTAAGTATGACATGTAAATTACGCCAACAACATTAGTATTTGTACCTAATCATTTTCTAGGGTATTCATTCATAAGCTTTTACTAACGCTTGTACTAAAATATAGAGTGTAAACGCATAGGAACTAATATCTAGTACACACTGACAACAATAGGAAATGGAAAAAAAACAATTTTTTTGGTAAACAGATTTTTGCATTGTTTATGCTTGTTCGGTTTTCATTCTGTACAATTGTACAACTTCCACACAATGATGATAATATGTAGGACTGTATAATCCCTCTAGGCTTTAACTTACTTAACAATACGTACCTTCCAACTCATAATAATAATTTATGTTATGTGTACAGATTCTTCTATTTTGTTAATTCCATAATAATGTAATGAGATAGAGTGATTTTAAATGCGTTTGCTTCAAATTATAAATTAAATCTTAGTTCCGATTTTGCTTGGATTTTCCTTAAAAGTTTTATCAGTCCAGTTAATGGTAGGATTACTGTGGTTTTTACAATAAAAACAATAAAATATTATCTCATTGACCGGGGAGCGGTTAAATTTTTATAATCTAATTCTTATCATTACCATTTTTACAATAACATTACATTCCGTATAATTTGTCAATATATATTAGGTATTGTATAAGAAAAACCGTAAGAAATATATATTATGGGATATAAACTGATTACATGCATTTCTGATCCATGTAAACATTTGATTTTCTAGTAAAAACGATGTTTTAAAAAAGTCCTGTACATTTTGAGTAATTTCATGGTGGGATTTACTACACCACTAGAGAGATCATAGATTATAGTTTGTTTAATTCTAATAAAAGTATCTAAGGTAATTGTACAATTCTTGTGTAGAATTAAGAAAACATAAACGCATACTAGATTGTAACGCGTGTACTTTTCAAAGTTTTCTAACGGTTCGTTTGAGATATAATTATTAGATAATTAACAAGGGCTGAAGTTCGTATTACGTATTCCGAAATGCCGTAATAGTAAATACTAGTAGAAGGGCTATGAATTAGGAGAATCAGATAAAAGTTTAGAATGAGTTCCACTCTAGTAAATAATAGCAGCTGTATATATAAATGCCGAACTATCTTAGAAGAGAGATTCTTCTATATTTTATGTAAATGCTAGAAGCCAAGGTTTATAGCTGATATAATCAGCGGTATGTATTACTTAATATGCTAACTAGAAGCCGCAACGTTCTAATTAATGATTGATGCGGAGCATTTTTTAAAAAACCTCGCGAATTTTTCATTTTGACCTTTGCTACGTCAGTTATATTCATGTAAATCATGTTCCTTTTTTTAAGTCTGGCTGCACGAACTAATAGAAAGCTTCTAAGGTTAAAAATTGTCTATTCTATTCATCTTATGTTGGAACAACTTCGCACATCATTTTCTATTGTTTAGTGTTGTAGGCTAGATTAAGATAAATAAGCAGGATTAAAGTATATAAGACAATGTGAGGCCCTATTTTTCACGGTATCATGGAATTCTAACTCAAGATTTTAAAAAATGACCTAAGATAATTACCTCGTTACAGAAAATATTAATATCACAATCATTTTCATCTAAAACTATTACGTTAGAAGAAATATCATACTTATTCTATCTTTTTTGTTAAATTCTATTTAATAAAAAAGAAACATGACTTGCTCGGATTTATGCACGCACACTTATCAAAATGAATGTGAGAAAATAAGGGATGAAGAGTGCGACTTTAGACCAGGTTGTCATGTCATGTCAAAAGATTGTCTTTAATGATTATGTCTAACTCGTTGTTTTTATCTGATTTTTGCAGAAGTTGCCATTTCAACGGGACCAAGTTTTCTAGCTGGAATTGGAACGGGAATAGTTCTTTTGATTATCAAAAGTTTATTTGCTCCTTTTATTTTTGGATTGAAATGGTTTGTGTACAACCTTTTCTTCAAAGACGGTGGGAATCCATGGGATATGATGAAAATGTTAGGCTGGGGAAGCAGTCCGGAACCTTGGGATTCTTCAATACCCCCTCCAGTTATTGAGCAATATGAACCTCCACATGTTCACAATCATTATGACAATATAAAAGAAAACTTTGGTGAAGCATTAGGAGGAGGTGGTGGGGGCTCTGGATATGGATTTGGTTATAATAATTACAATGATCAAAAACTTCAGTTTAGTCAGTTGAACCCAATTCTTCAAGGGTTGACTGGAGGATCTAATATGTACAAGGGATCTATGGAAGAAAGTCGAAGGCAACATTACAAACCCCTATTGACAGCCCCACCAGATGATTCTAATGGAGGCGGAGGTTTTGGAGTCACTGGTGGGGGCTCAGTAATATCAGAATCACAAGATAATCCTAGTTCTAAGCATGTTCAAGATGGATTTAACTACGTGCCTTCTACAGCACTACAGGCTGAAGTAGAAAATTATGACCCATTTTATAGCCCGTTGCTCTCTAGAATCGACTCAATATTTACACATCTTGGATACCATGAAGAAGGATGTCGGGAACGAGCTGTTTGTTCCATTTACAAATTCCCTGTCAAATATGCTCCGTATTCGAATCTTCTTTCTGCTCAGTTATCCAAGTACGTAAATTTATCTTAACCTTTTTTAAATTATTTATTTCAAACCTACTTTGAATGTTCACTTTAAAAACAGTTTGGGTGTCCTTTCTCTGTCATTATTTTTTGCAAAGGTGAGAGTTGAATTTATTAGAACAAGAAGTGCATTAATTTGTAGAGTAGGGCTTCCTATATAATTATATCTTGCATGATGAAATCCACTCGACACTCGACTGACTCGAAAGTGGTTTAGAAGTAGTTGACATGACTCTTAACACGAGACCGTGTTAAATCAATCTGTCATCTGTGCCGCATGACATTTTCTCGGGATAAATATCAATACAAATCACGCAATCCTTTCACTAAACAAATTCACAAATGACACATCAAAGTAAAATTTATTTACATCGAATGGCAAAAATTAGGAAAATGAGCTTGTTTTCTTTTGAACCTGTTTTTTGTCCTTGTAAGTGATCCGGCATGCAAATAATAATAATAATAATCATTA
>JAQGAA010002424.1:0-12687 GCA_034696425.1 Isotoma viridis | reverse complement strand
TTTTGAAACATTTTTGGAAATTTTCTAAAATAAAAACGATATTTAATAATAATTTAATATTCTTGAAAAATTTAATATTCCTGAAAACGATTGTGGAAAACATAAATTCAGAAATAGCTCTTAAAAACATTTTAAAAAGGAATGGATTCTAAAAACAATTTTAGAACTGGTTTTAAAAGTATTTTTGAAAATTGTTTTAAAACTGATTTAAAATTAATTAAAAAAACTATTTCTAAAACACTTATGAAAAACCTTATAGAACAAATCTGAAACTCGTATTTTATTGGAAACAGTATTCAAAAACTAATTTTAGAATATTTTTTTGAAATATATATGAGATCCACTTTCAAGGAATAGTACTTTTTGAAGATTTATTAAAAAGTGCTTTTCAGACTCTAGTCGTTTAATTAATTCTAAAGTGTGCTTTCCCAAAAAACAGCTTCCTTTGTGCTGTTATTCGTGCTTACTTTTTTTACTTCAATTTTTCAAGCTCATGGGGCACATAAAGTGGTATTGGCTTCTCGACCCATATTAATAAATCCGTTCGGAATCTTTAGGACATTAAAACTTTTAGCTTTAAAAGTTCGAAAGCCCCATCTGAGTGGATCCAAGTTCATAATACCAACTGCCTTCATGAATTTAATTAACGGAGATATTTGCACAGAATTTAATGAGGATACAAGAAATTTTCTCCGGTTAATTCTATATTACCGATATGAACTACCTTATTTAGTTCACAAAATAAGAATACTTAAATTTGATTTTTAAGTTTTAAGTACTGGTTTCATTTGCACAAACTGTGAGTACTTATAACTTAAAACTTATAATTTTAGGTCAAAGGTTATAAGTTTCGAAAGTTACGTAGCAACTGCACTAACTACCTATATGTTATCTTAACAAAACATATAAAAAATTGCATATATAGCAATCCTCTCTATCCAGTATGAAATAAAAGGTTGATTTTGTATACTAATCCCATATCATATTTTAAAAAAGGTTATAGACAAAATACTGGGTATTCATGTGTGTGTGTGTCTACTGAGGTTTATTATATAAAAGGGGTGTAACAGAACTGTGTATAGAAGCAGTAGTAGTAATAGTAAGTAGTAATAAGCAAGTAGTAAAAAGTAGTTAGGGCAGATGATATAGCTGACATCATGACGGGTTGCTTGTCCATTTGTTTGGCACGAGCTGAAGTTGTATTGAACAGAAGGGAGGCTTTTCGAGGTTTCAACCGTGAGAACAGTTTTCCTACTCTCTCCCACGCTGCTGGCCGCTGGCTTCCGTATGTAAAAAGATACGTCTGTATAAATACCACAGTATATAATGATAATAGTGCTTTCTATAACCTTTTTTTTACTTTGGTAGTCAAAACCACTTTCTTATGACTATTCATCTTTAAGACAAGTCATATTTGTGTGTGTATAGGTATACATGTGGAATCATCATCATTATAACATGATTTTATTCTTTTTTAAGCATATCGACAACATATGTGCCCACTCAGTTAACAAAAAAACTCATCATCTTCTCAAGAATCACAATGTTCATCATCATCATCATTTCAAACCTCAGTCGTACTTTATGTATACCAGGATTATATATAAAACCAGAAGTAGTATAGGACAAAGTGTAACATTATATTATGTAAAAAAATCACACTTTGAAACTTCAAAGTTTGAATCCCTGACAATCTTCTTTTAATTTTTTTTCTTTTTCTATTTAACATTTCTTATTCTTTATATTATTACAGATCGTATGCATTATTCTATATAATCATGACAATCACATCCCAATTGGTTGCATTGGATTTGACTGCATGCAAGCATGCAAGTAGCGATACGACTACCTTATCTAAAGCTTTTTATTATACTGGTTCATGATGATGACTCGTTCAACTGTGGTTGCATTATTATTATTTTATTGTAACTTTTTCTAGTGAAAGAAATCATCCAAACGTTTAAATTGCTATTGCATGAATAAGAATTTCCTTTTGCTTGCTTGCATATACAGTTTAGTTAGTGAGACTGACTTTACTGTGAGAAGAGATGATGATGATGACTTTGATTGCTTTCTTCTTTTATTAAGATTCACAGCCTCCCTCTACTTACTGGTTTTATAACTGTGAGATTTTCTCCTAAGGCCTTTCTTTTCTTGGCTTGTATTGTTGTTTTCAATGTTAACAACAATGGAACAATGAGACGGAATATATAGTTGGTTGTAGAAGTTCTTTTAAGATGACTTTCGTAAAGGTGAAAGGGAGTAATAAAATTTTGGGTGGGTGAAATCAATTATAAGGGCAAATTTTAACGGAAATTTTTTGATTTTTTTTCAAGCTGGCGATGATTTAGCAGCATGTTATTTCTAAATGTAGACTTTTTTTGCTGTAAATTTGGATTTAGATTGAACCAAGTAATATATAGCTATTAAAATATTACAAGATTTCGGACAAAAGCTCTAACAATTTTTCAAGAAATTTTTACAGCTCATAAACTTTTCCTGACATTTACATCCAGACTTAACCCTTCTTTACACCCGTTTTTACTCTTTGTCCCTGGAGCTTCTACATTTTCCAGGAGATTAATCTTAATCCTGATGTTATGTCTTGGTTCTACTTATTTGACTAGTATGAGTAGTAGTAAGTAAGGATTAGTGTAAAGTAAAAAAAAAGATCCATTTTTCAAAATATGTAGTGCATTTGAAACTAAACGGATGGCTTAGTTTTGTACAATTCAAAATAAGCAAATATCTATGACATGTTAATCCTGAGGAACGATTATGGTCATCTTAACCCTTAAACTTTAAAAAGAAAAATAGGAAAAGGAAAAGTCGGATTGCTTTATAGTATCTCTGGACTACTGTTCATCAAGGAGGATTATTTTGGTTGAGTTAGTTTACTCTTGAAGAATGTCTTGTTATCTACTTTGCTACTGAATACCAGATTACTAGAGATGCGTACTTGAAGGGATTAAAAAGTACAATAATATGCAGATTCATTTTTCATCCAATTTTAAAATACAATTACCATAAACACAATACAATTAGTATTTTCTTTGAATTTTTCCAAGCGAAGGGTACGAGGACACTTGTGTATATGAATTTTTTGAAATTTACTTATGCTTGATGATATTCAATGTTAATAATCTCTATTTGTGTATGTTCAGCCTTACAACTTAATTTAGCTCTAAATGGAAATCCATTAGTTTCATTTTTAATCTTGTCATTGTTCATTTGAACTCACCTTTCTACCGATTCTCAATTGTTTGATGTCATTTGCTTAAGAAATATGTTTTCAGTTTAAAAATGAGACCTAAAGAGATGTACATTGCATATTATTTTTGCAAATGTCCACAGAATGGAATATGATTTTAAATAATATATTTCTTACAATATAATATCACATTTTAGGAAGCTTTTTGTCTTGTCAAAACCGTACGCATTTTAAAGTAGTCTCTTTCAAAAAATCCCTATAATTAAAGCACAATAAAGTAAGAAACTTAATAAAAGTAAATGGTCTATATTTCAGAATCCCTGATATAATTCACAATTAGTCAAGAACAAGGCAATTACTGACTTCAAAAGGCCCAGGGGTTTTACAGTTATTTACCCACCTGTGAAATACATAATATCAGTCTTGAAAAGAGATTACATCTTTTTTTGTTTTTACGAGTGCTTACTAAAATAAGCCTTACTACCAAATACCGCTTTCTAATATGGAGATGAGAATGAATCCAAGCATCTAATATATTAATATTATTTTAAAATATCCACACTAGCAGTACCAAGCCCATCCATACCACTGATCTCATTTACTTCGATATCTCTTGCCTTCATCTTCTCCACCCAATCTTTCCTTTTTCTAATTAGATATCATCTCCGGAATGATTACCGTCCATGTATATTCCTGTGCATTATTACTTTACTTTTTGGGGCTTCTGGCATTTTCAACTTAGAATATCTAGGCCTTAAATAATCAAATGGAAATGTAGCGCGAGCGATGGGCTGGTATGGGGTGCATCTTATGAATAATAATGAGATTTTTTCTCTCACTCAGTAGTGCATCGTAGAGAAACGTGCCTAAAAGAAATGAAATCTAGTCAACTCACGGAATCAAGGGCTTCAAGACAATAACAATAAAAAACATTGTATTCTCGGCTGCCGGGGTTAGGGTGAGTTTTTTTATTACAAGATCAAGAATGACGGGACCGTCTAGAGCGTAAAAGTAAAATGTAATTTTTACCCTTGATCTAAGGTATAAACTTACTTACACACTTGTAATCTATTATCAGAGTCTTGAAGTTTTGTAACCCTCTTCATGCTTATCGTTCAAGTAAAAACAATAAAAACTCTTAAGGGTTGGTGGAGAATATTATTATTATTATTACATCATGTTTTAGTGCCATCGTATCTGTCTAGTAGGCTTGATTAAAGTCAAGTCAGGAGAGACGTGTACGTGAAAGTATGCGGATATTCTACTCTTTCTCAACCCTCAAGACCCGTAGCTTAAGAGACCAACCCTATCATTATAATAAATTTGATTCTGAACGGGGCTGAATTGACAAAAATCTTAGATGAGTTTCAGGTGTTTACAAGAAATGGTTCTTTTTGTTTTTGGGGTTAAAAATGGAGGATCGATTGAATAATAATGGACTGATTTAATCGTCTTTTAGGTTAGGTATAGAGTAGTTAATGATAGTGAGTACCATAAATATTTTAAGGTGTGTCCATTAAGAATTACCTAAGCCAAAAATAAAACCTTCAAAGAATAACAAAGACATTATATTTAAGTAACACCGATGACCAATTGATCTTATCAATCACCTTATCATCTGCTTTAGAAAAAACGTTTTTCTACCTCAAAACGTTTTACTCTCCGTTTTCTTAAGATTAAGAAACTGGTAAATGGACTTATTAAAGAATAGATTATTTTTCTCCAGAGTTTATCCATTATATAAAGAATAAAATTGGATTGAAGAATTGGGCTTGTAGTATGGATGAGTGCACTTTTTCAATAAAGAGGGTATTATATACATTATGCCATATCTTTATAATAGCTTTTAGTACTCTAGTTAGTCTGTCTTGTTTGGCTGGATGATAAAAATGAGATTATTGTGTGTTTAAATTGTAACAAAGAGTCATATATTCACTGTACAAGCATATCGTGTAATATCTTTTGGTCTGATTTGTTAAGAGTAAAATAAGTAGATATTAAAGTAGTAGGAGAGTTTAAGAATAATATGAACTAGGAAATAAATAAATAATTTCAAGATCTAATTCAAAGTGTGGGAACCCTTCTGGGTAAATGTAATCTTAGTTGTATGTTTGTAATGTGAAATAGTAATATGTTTGACACGAGCAGGTGTTCCAAGAAAGTTTTTCGGAGGAGAGTGTTTTCTCACAGATCTTTTGAGAAGTCCGAGCTAAAGATGAAACGTTGAGATTGCGTGGGGGTCTCTTAGAAATGTTGCCCTTTCATCTCTTCAAATTTCTTCCCTTTCAAAGGTTATTATTATGTATTCTTCGTCTTCAACGTTTAAACTACTCGCCTTTCATAATGATCTTTAAGGGCTCCTTACTAAAGAAGTGTTAAGCTTATATATAGGTAGGTACTTTTTAGGTAAACCAAGTAATAAGATATAATGTAAAGAACTTCAACCACTGAAGGATTCGTGGTGGTACATGATCATCTCTTTTTGAGGCTTCCTTGGCCACGACGATGATCATCTTAAGGGTCCCGTCTTGACTAGACTAGAAGGAGGGAAACGTGCATTTACTATTTACTACTAAAAACTATTACCAAGCGTACAGAGATTTGAAGGGCTCAGATATAAACCCACAGGAGATGTAACTGGTTGTGGTTCTAGTTATACTTGGGTTAACTGGAGGAGAATGGAATTTTGAAAGGTATTATTTTTATAGGGAAGTAAAAAAGCGGCTAATACTGCATCTCTCTGGAAGGGTCGAAGGGTTCCCAGGCTTTTGACTATCCAATTGGGATAGTACTGATGAGATGTAAAGTATTAAAAGTAAGTAGTAAATGGAACGTATATTATGAGTGTGCTTGGCACACCACCTGACACGTTCCGGGCATGATGTGGACCCCATATAAAAAGGTAGGGGATGTTCAACCCCTGGTTACATTCCAACCCCAACTTTTACTCTGAACACATCTCGAGACTCGCTCTCTCCTCACTAGCCAAGTTTAAAGCTAAAAAACCTTGTGCAACCAGTTTCTCAGAGATCTTCTCTCAGTTGAAAAAGTAAACTAAAACAGTTACTACCTTTCCTTCGTTGCAACCACTGCCTGAATATATTTCAAGTTAAACTTCAATACGAATTCACATATAAGTGATTTTTACAAGTTTAAAAAGTTCTCAAGTTTTCATTTTTGAAAATATATTATCAAAATGTGCCATGTATCAAAGGATACCACTACTACTGCTGCTGCTAAGACTTTGGTCCTCAGCAAGGCTATCTCTACTAGCCCAGTTCCCATTAATATGGGATCGGATCGTTTGACTTTGAGCAAATTGGTAAGTTAAAGTTTCATTAAATATCACGAATTGAAAGCATAAACAATTTAGGAAACGAACTTGAATTTGAATTCAAAAACTTTTATAAAACTTTAAAGCAAATGTACTCATGACTTTTTTTATTTTTGATTTACAGAATACTCGCTTAAGTCCATTCCGAAAAATCGCAAAATCTGCTCGCATCAACTTGAATCGTTATTGGGGTCTCCTGAGCCAAAAGTCACATCAGAGCCAACCTCAACCACAACGCAAAGGGTCTGTTTCTTCCGTGTCAACATCTTCATCCTCAATGTCAATGGATTTCGACTACTCAGCTGAAGAAGAACAAAATAGAATTAACGAAATTCTTGAAGCCCAAGCAAATGCTGAGGAACAAAATTCAATCAACTCTCAAATCGAGTATGACAGTTCTCCAGAACCACCAAAGAGAATGTTTGTAAGACAAAGAGCCCTTGCTTCATCTTATTCCTCTTTTTCATCATCAATTTCATCTTCATCATCTTCTCCTGTTTTCCAATACCATCATCATGAGTGTAATCAACCCCAATACATGTTTGACTTTGAAGATAACGTCAGCCAGGATTCCGTATTTCTTTAAGTTATTAATTCTTATTTATATATTTATTTATACATCAAGTCGAATCATCGAACTTCCGCTAATCATTCCGAGTTTTAATTTATTTGAATCATTTATATTTGTTTCAATCATTTTTTGCTATCATTTTATTTATATTTTTATTTATAACAATCTTGTTTTAATGACAATTCAATGCCATTGCTCTGATGATCTTCAGTTTATTTAGTTTATTTTTGTGCTTTTGATTTAATCTCAACTAAAGATGTATAATAATATTGTTTAATTATAAGTGATGTTGGTTTACCCGATACGGTGAAATACTGCAAAGTAGTATAATATAGCAAATAACATATTTGTTTAGAATACAATAATGTAAAGATATTGATTTATCTGAAAACTGTGATATTATTTATAGAAAGTGATTTATTTATTACAAAATATTTCCATTATATTCCTAAAATTTCAATGCAAGCAAATTTTAGTGTGAAATGTAAACACAAAAAAGTATTGTAAAAAATATATTATAAACGAATGTGAGAATGTATAATGCAAGTAATGACATGGAGTATAAAATACGAATATTAAATTGTAATCTCTATCTGGAGATTTAACTCAATGAAAAAAACTGGTTTTTCATCTGCTCAAACATTTTTGCATAGGAATTTTTTCTCTATCCCTGAATATAACCATTATTATTGCATACCATAATCCTAACCGATTTCATCATCATCATCATCCTAATATTATATCATGATCACCGTCATGGGTCACTTCATTCAGCTCACGATTTGCGAATTCCATTACATCTCAACATTATCATCCCTTAAGAAACAAGCTAGGTAGAAACAACATCGTGATGTTATACAAACACGACTGCAAAAATTTTGGCAAAACTAATCTACCCTTAGGTTCCATAAAGAAGAATTTTTATGAGGTGAGAGATGAAAGGCAAACATTGCATGTAGTAGTAAGAGGTGATTACTTGTTGATCATTTTCACCTGGCTGAGAATTATTTGCTAGTTATGAGACCTGTAAAAATTCCACAGGTAGGAGGGTTATAGGTATTTGCTAAATTAATTTTTGAAACACCTGCATGTACAAGCATACCTTCTTTTTTGTTTATGGTATATATCTTTTATGTATGAATTCTTTTCTGACACTTGATACATTTTGTGATACTTCGATTGGATCATTTGATCATTCATATGTCATCCTATAGTAATCGGTGTAGGATCTCGATTTTAATTACTTTAATTATTACTTATTGGCCTCCTGTAAATAGATTATGAATTATCTTAATAATTAAATCGACTCAAGGCCAAGGCCAAGGCAAAAGATCGTGTCAAAACTTGGTCAGTGTTGAAAACGTTTTTTTGTGGGTGACTTTTTAACAATATCATTCCCTTTTCTTCGATTCCTTTGAGATTTCATACCTTAAGATTCAATACAAGCTGTATTTTTACTACATGTAAGCTAAAGTTAATCTTAGGTTTTCTGACCATCGGTACGTATAAACTCTATACTGCTTAGGACCCTTGGTTTCCTCATAGCCTTTAACCATTAAAAGCTTAATGAAATGCTAACATTTTGAACTCTGAATTGATCTACCAATTTCTTTGCTTCCTTCGGTTTACAGTAACTTGTGGTGGCAAACAATAAATGTTTCATGCATAATGTCTACCCTTTAAGGTTCGCTTTTAGGTTCATAACAAAATCTGATACTTTTAAACTTCATCACAATTCAAACCAAAATCAAAACACAATTGTGACTGAGAGTAGACAAAGGCGAATGATCTCTGCTCCTGTTGAATATTTAAAGGGTCAGAGTGTACATAGTAACAATTCTCGTTGATGTCACTAGGAAGATAAATGATGAAGAAGCTTCATTTCTTTGTTACTACGTAAGTCTTCTTTCATTCTTCAATAATTTAAAGGAATTTATCCCGTGGCGATAAGTAGCAGATGAGAGTATTGAAATATTCTTTAATTCACAAAGATCATTCTTGCCATATGGTATCCCTTCATTCCATTCTCACCACCGAGAGTTACAATCTCTCATAATTCATAACTCATCTTTTCCATAAGAAGCATTTTTTAGTCAGGTTGAACCTGTTTCATTTTATGTTATACATTTTATACAATTACCAAGCGTCTGATTCCAGATTGAATGTGAGTTGAACTGAACCTGACTTGTCTAACTTTTTAGCTTTTAAGATAAGCACACTAATAACAATAAGTAGATGTTTGATCCGAGGGGATAATTTGCATTGGATAGAAACCTTCAACTGTACAAGATTTAAAGATTAAAGTCTTATATAAACCTAAGACCTATACAAAACATCAAAGTAGGTATATATATCACATAATACCACATACATAGTTAGAATGTAAGTAGATTCAACAAAGGATTTTTTCCCTATCATTATCATCAAACCTCTGCCACATGTACCATATGGGACCCTTGAATTCCTTGGTAAATTTTGAATAAATAAAATTTAAATCTCATCTCATCTCGATGAAATACCTACAAACATCATGCAGGTCTCTCTTTATCTTTGAATTAAAATTATCTGATGTTATGAAGCATATGTTGTCTAATCTGTAATTTCATATCGGGATTTTTGGATCCTTGTAATACAAATCTGTGCACTAATTCTCAACTTACATCATCTCATCGGTCAGTTACTCTTGGTCAAAGTCACGTAAGTCTTTGATAAACTGGATTAGATTATATTTTAAAGAATCTTGATTATCTAAACAAGATATTAGTATATAGTATATAAAGGGTTTTAGTCTGCCTGAGCTAATAAGGGTGATCTCATTCAATGGATTATTATGAAACAAAAATTCAATATATTTTCTATTCAGGATCCGTTTTTTTTGAGGCGGTATTATTTCCAAAAAAGATACAAAGATTTTAATGAAATTTAAGAAAAGCCGATCTTCTAATTATATAGTAATATTTATGATGGCCTTTTCAATCACGAAAGGTAGGCTGGTATAGGCTCTTAACATTGTTTCCATCGCATGTACTTGACAAGTATGCGTAATTTCCGGTGGTGATTTTTTACTCCTTTTCTCAAGCAGGTCCGTGCTTATAATAATTGAACAAAAAACGACAATGGCATGTGCTCATGTAATAATAGTTATACTAATATTATGAGTAACTCGTCTTCTTGTAACGAGTTATATTTTTAACGTTCGTTGTGTTACTTTTTAGTTTTACTACTTGTTACTACTATTTCTTCTAAGCATGCTTACTTAAGATACAATTTTACGTTTATTCTGGGTCCATAACCTTAACTTATAATGTGTCATAAAAATTGGGTACTCCTCGTCACTCTCTAAACTCTCTTTTTAAGTTCTAAACCCTTTAAACCTCCCAACCCTTGATTACCGATTTTTTACGGTTGAGTAGCGGAAGCCGTTTCTTTTTACCTTAAATCAATCTCAAATAAAGTAAAGAATAGTAAAAATCACTTTAACTTTAATCTAAAAAGGAAACAAGAAATAAAATAAAACGACCCTCCAAAAAACTTGACATTCTTCAACTTCAAAAACCAATAATAGTGTAGCACACTTTAACAAAATTACACAAGTATAAAATAAATTTCATGAAAAGTGAAGAGCTATGAAGAGCCCTCCAAAAACCCAACCTAGAAATCTTAACCTGTGAGCCTGCCCAGCCCACTTTAAAATAAGCAAAGCCATCCCAGTTTTTGAATGTTGAAGGAACTGGGCTGGAATCTTTTTTAGCAAAAATAAGGAAAGCACATCATCACAAACAGGAAGTAGGATGGGCAGTTCTGTTACACTTAAAGTTTTTGCTTGGCATAAGGCTAATCTTATTTATTTTCTTGACACATAGTTAGTATATAGGGTTCTTCTAAGCACATATATTTTTATTTCATGGTGTCACATTTTCAAGTAAACAGGGCATGGACATCGGCATTAGTAGTCAGTGAGATCGGAACAATGCAAAGGATTTCAGGAGAAGGCACAGCCCAATATTGTTATTATGGTTCAATTTTTTAAGTAATTTTCTTCTCAAATCTTGAATTTTCATGACGCAATGCCAAAACTATCAAAGCTTTTAGGTATAATAATAATACTATTGTGGTAATTGTAGATGGCTAGAAATGATGCGTTTTCCTTTTTGCTTAGACATTATTTTTATTATTACAACTACAAGGTAGTTATGACCTGAACGAAACTACACTTATATTATATTTTTTTATAAACTGCTCCGTATGATACATGATACTTATTTGGATAATATGTGAACACTTTTTAGAACCTTTTCTTGTTAAATGTGATTCGGTATGTATCTATTCTGCTTTGAAAGCGACAGGGTAGTTTTTATTGAAGAACATGCCCAATAAGCGTAGAAGGTAACTAGCGTGTGTTTCATAACAATGGAGATAATGGATCACTGAATTGGTTCGGTTTTATAATAATATTCTTGTTGAAAAACGAGGACGAAGGATTGAGCTCATTGCTATTGTACGTTAGGGTTTTGAGCTTCAGCGAATTTAGACTCGTTTCGTTTAAAATGCCTTAAAAATTAAAGGAGGAGAAAGAAAAATGATTGAAAACGGAAAAGAAGAATCTTTTCATAGTTTTTTTGTTATTGATGCTATTTCGTGATCTGAGTCTTAAACCCAGCTTGGACTGTGACTAATTCTTTATATCTGGATAAATTTTTGGTCAACCGTAACGGGTAAGTCTTTAGATTTGGTTTGGAAGCCGAGGAAATTTTGAGAACGAAATGGTTTGCTATGCAGCTTCTCTTGACAAAAGAATCAATTGTGTTCCGTTTTAAATGTGAAGGAGGCAAGAAATAAGCTTTGTAATAATGAAAGAGAGGGTTTTCTTGGATGTTACTAAATTTTTAAATGTAAAGTGGCCTGATATGGAATATATATGGATGAACCATAGTCACCTACCAAGCTTTTATTCTTAAAGTTCGATTTATGTCTATTCAGTCCATTTCATTTTATAACCAGTTAAATGAAAATGGGAGTTTTTCCTGACAGTACATTATAAGATCTGTCAAATGTCAAGTTATGTGACTTGGTAGTTTCGTGACTAAAGTTGTGTAAATATATTAATGCATTTGAGACAGATATCTTATCCCGATTTTGCATAATGGAATGATTTGATTTCGATACATTTACTACTTTCTCATGAAGTAAAGGCTAAAAGCAAAAGAGTAAATTATTCTAATTTTCAAAAATTTGTCGTATTTATTTTCTAACTTGCAGCAACTAATTCTGTTCAGTGTATTACGAAACTTAATAACAAAATTATTTGAAGAATTGTTGGACGAGAAATCAATAGAGCATATTCGAATAAACTATAAAATTAACTAAATTTTTAACAACTACCTCACAATTATTTGGTCCCTCAAGCATACATATAAAAATACATACAGTACGAAAAATTTGCATGGATCGAGAAAATGATCGATAAATAATTGCATCCATACAAAATTAATAGAAAGTATGAAATATTACATTAGAAAAGGTTTTGCAACGTTCATTTGTATTCTAAACGTGACTTTTAGAATTTTAACT
>JAQGAA010002423.1:0-12688 GCA_034696425.1 Isotoma viridis | reverse complement strand
TTCGAAAGTTATCGTGACGACAGACAGACAGACAGACAGCAACCCCATTCGCAATAGTATCTTACGATACTAATAATCAAAAGACTACTAAATGGTAATCAAAGAGAAGATGATTGACGTTGGAATAGATCAGATTGGGTTTTGCTGTATGTAAAAATTCAGTTTGATTTTTGACTTTGACTCACTCTTGGGAAGATGAGAGATCCTTTTTTGATTTCATTTGATGATAATAATTTAAGGAAAAAGGACTTCCAATATATAAGTTGTTTAGTTAGTGTGTTCCTAACCTAACAAAATATATATAAGAATGAAACGGATTGGATTGAAGTTGTGATATCTGAAGTGGATGAACCAAACGAGCTTCTGAAGAGGGTCTTCTTTTCTGGTAAAATATTACGATGATGATGATGATATAGAAAATTTCTTTAATCAGTTATTCATTGGGCACAAGGTAAAGAAAGATAGATGATAATCTAAAAGAAGACTAAATGTAAAAATTTTCTTGGCTATTTTTCTTTTAGCTGCTTTAAAATTACTTATGGGCATATGTCCATATGATACTTTTATGAAACAAGCAATTTTGGCTTTAGTTGCTGAAACATAGGAACAAGACTAAAAACTTTAAAACATTTCGGACTCAGAACTCTCTTATGAAATGATTGTAGTTTGTATAATAATACTAGTTATGCTTTTATACTACTTTGCAAGTAAGGTTTCGTGAGATGAGATGAATTTTTTTAACCAAACTTCTCTCTGCCTTCTTTAGTTATATGAAATGAGAAAAATGTGTAAAAAGAAAATGAATGCGTTGGATTTTCATTCTGTATAATATTACTGCCTGCAAAAATGAGATGTGTGTGTGGGGGAAAGGTAGGATTTTTATGATATTTTTGATTATTCCATTGAAAGAGATACACTATAAGGATGGGATGCAAGAAGCTGTAGGCGTGAATATTCGTGAGTAGGCGTCATTCAGTGTATTACCAAGCTACTGAATTCGACAACCCATAATTACCATTGTGCTACGGTAAAGGATTGACTGGATCACGACTTTTTACAAGTTAACCTTTAATACAATTTACCTGTATGCATATATTTATAATATTATGTAGTGTGTGTATTATGTATTAGTAGGTTTAGTTACTAGAATAAAATAGGATATTTAATATGGGTACTAAAAACTGTTTTACACTTGGTGGTTTAGCTTGGCCTCAGTAGAATTCAGAAAATTATTATCACAAATTTATTTATCCATTCATTTGTGTCCCTCTGGTTCCGGCCTTTTCTTCTTTTACATTACCCATTCTCATTCTTAAATCTTGTTTCCCATCCTTTCTCCAAAATATGTAGACAAATATCTATACTGATTGTATCATGAAGAGGTCAAAAACCAAAAGCTATAGGTTTATTGGGATAAATCATGGGTGTTTTATATTTTTTAGTGTTTCATTAATTTTTCGTTTTGAAGTTGATACCACTCTTCCTCCTTTTTCATAGCACAATAGGAGGTGCGGTTCCAGTTTAGATTTTTTTAGTTTAAGGGAACATACGTAATGGGTTTGGTGCTATGGATGAGTTAAACAGTTTTAGTACAAAGTTTTATAAATGTCTACAATCTGAAAAATAATGTAGTTGATATGCATCATGATCATAATATACTACTTTAAGATCTATGATTATTTTCATTCTTGGTTGTGTTTCGAATTTTCTTACAACTTTTTAGGGCTTTTAAGAAAGAAACGAATAGTTTATTATGGAAGTTTTAATTTGAAATGCTATTTTATTTTTATACTTTTAAAACTCGTAGGTTGTTTTGAAAATCTGTCAGTGGAAATTTTGATCATTCTCTTCTACCGTAGCAATAACGCATTTTATGATTTTTAGATTTAAAAAAAAATCAAACTAATTTACAGGCTTGTTCAAAATCATCTAAATTACTGCAATGTGTTTCCACGACCGTAAATCAGATCATCATGGACCAGCCTGTGTAATGCAAAGGGTTCAATTTCTTTACTGTGAATAAATTGGGAGTTCATGGAGATTTAAATACTTGAAACACGTTCTCCAAATTTTACACCTGCACGACCTATTGTTAGTGGCAGAGCTTATCCGATACAGTATTTCCGTTTGCTAAGATACATGGGTTTATAAATTTTTTTAGCTGCATTCAAATGCAAGATTCTACTAGAATCTATAAGTTAGAGCATTTTTGCTCATAAGCAATTTGTATAATGTGACTTTATTAAATATTGTTTATAGACAGCTAGATTAGTTAATCTTTCTCCTATTACAGAGAGCTAAAAAATCTAAGCTTATAAAAACTAATATAATTTTTAAGTTTTGGTTATTCAACAACGAAGAAAATTTGGATATGAAATCAGATATATTTTGAGCTCTATAGCAAAAATTGTGTAGCTGAATTTGCAAAATTAGCTAGGTATTTTTTAAAATTAAGAACTTAATGTTAAAATTGAAATAACAGATTTACACGCTTAGCATGTATTAAAATTTTTATGCTTTTTGAGCAAATTTTTCATGTAAAGATAACGTGCTTTTGTTTGAATGTTTAAACAAATTCTCTAATTTTTTAGTTTTCTGCAGTGAGAGAAAAATTGTTTAAATTGTTTATTTAAGAAAGCAATTCCCTACAAAACCAAAACTGAACTGAATCAGCAAATTAATTATATTTTCCTGTAACCTCTCCACTCAGCACTCCTACCCTACGACATTAATTATTTATAAGGATGCTCACAAACTGGGATTCAAAGCGAAAAAAAACTAAATCTTATATAAGTCTATTTCGAAACAAGACCACTTTACAACAAACTACTTGTATCCACATAATTAGAATATTATGCATGCCATTTGTTTAAAAGTATATATCACGGTAGAACGAATATGAAATGAAACGGATGGAGTAAAAAGTTGCTACTCATATCTCACTCATCAACCTCAAGATGTGAAATCGGCACATTAACTTCATACACGATGACAGAACTTGTGATGATGGTACAGGGTGACATGAAAAAAGAAAGGAATTCGAAAAAAAAGTAAACTACGTGAAATTGTGAAATGCGAGGAGTTGAAGACAGACGTTGAGACAAATGTATGGTGAAATTAGTGAAGAACGATGGCTCGGAGGGTTGCCAAGCCGGAAAAAAATTCTCATTTGGGAAGTTAAAAGTAGGAATATTTACACACCAAATAATTAGTCTTCCTATCTCTTGTCTCCTTACTTTCTCAAGTATCAACTCCACACGGCCAAATGACATTTTAGTAATATAAGTGAACGTAATATTAATCAGCATCTGTGAAAGAACTCGAGTCTCTTGTAACAAATTAGCAGGACGACTTTTCTATTCATGGACCATTTACTGTTGGGTTCATATTCACACATGGGACACATCTTCAGATCAACTTTACTTAATTGGTCATTTCCTATCCTTTAAATTCCCACTACTACTACTACTACACTTTTTCACTATTTTTTATTTCTTAACTTTTTACTTATGCATACTTCCATTTTACTCTAAACCTGACGGTTTGGCCTTTTCTTTCTTGTAGGCTTTATTAGTATCTTCCATATAATAATATTGTATATTTATATGCTCTGCACTATCTATATAATAATATCTTTTATTTTGCTTCCTTGGGTGGAATGAAGAAACTTTTACAAAACTCATTTAAACTTCAGAACAAGTAAGTACTATATAGAATGATTAATCTTCATTTTCGCAACTCCCATGCACTACTACTACTACTGGATAGAAATTTGAAAATTTCAACAGTAGATACAAAATCAAAAGTCAACCCTCCTACTCCACCTCAAGCTCACACACTCCTTTCGACGCATTCTTAAACTTACAAAGAAAATGATTTGTGGGAAGAAATGTTTAATTACATTTCAAAAAAATAAATTCAGCTAATATAATCTTTTTAGTTTAAAAAATGTAATTCTGAAGCTATAAATCTAGTCACAACCAAATTTTAAAATTGCTTTTGCTGTTGTTTCTTTTTTTAATATTTCAAACTGTTTATTTGTTAAAGGAGATGGAAAAATTATGATTTATTAAGAAAATCACAGAGTTTGCAAACTGTTCAAAACGTTTTTGCATATCTTTTTTGATGAAATATAAAATAAATTATTATTAAAAAACCACAAATCTCACAAACTGCTACTTAAATATTTTGAGCTTTTGCATCACATTTCACAAAGTAGTCAGGAAAAATTAGACCTGTCAGTCTACTTTTGGACGAATCCGAGTTATAAACCTTACTTCCGTGTTCCATACCATTTAAAGTTTCTTAAACATGATGAGTTTCAAGTGGGGTTTGTGGTCTTTAGAAATCAACATCAAATCAGTGTTTTAGCCGAACACATCTATTTTTAATTCATGTACATAGAAGAACCCCCTCAAAAATAAAAACACAGCTCCTCTAATATATTATGTTTAAAATTATTTGAAACTGTTTTTTATTCAAAACATGCAATACACCTGAGATACCAGTAAAAATATTATTTCTCAAGGCAAGATCACCATGAGGAACAAATGTAAAACTTGTACCCAGCATGTGAGTATGGTTCATTTGCAATGCATCATTCTAAAGTACAGGTACTCATGCAAGGTTATTGGACTTGGACTCTGTCCACACGAACAAGTTAACATCTCTAAAGATAATTCAAAACTGAACCTTATGCAAGGATTACCAAGATTCAACCAACAGAGACTCTGTATGATTATGAATAATGAGAAATAGTATAAAATTGTAAATTGGTATTATTTCCCTTCATGCAAGAAGACATATAATATTATTCCCTTTTTAATTTCAAAGGAAAAATATTTGAATTCATTTATTGAAAAGTGAATAAAGCTGAAACAAAACAAAACCTTACTTTTTCATAAACCTGTAGAAAGAGGATTAAAAAGTAGCTTTATAGGTGAGAAGTTTTACTGGTTGGATACCTTAGTAGGCACCACCATCATCATGACTTACAAACTCAAAAAGTTTCGTTATGGACAATGACATGAGTTTTTTCTGTAATAAAAAAGGAGACTGACAAAGAAGAGATTTGTTGTGTGTAGTAGTGTTTTGTACGGACACCACATTGTTTGTCGGTCGGTGGTGATGGTTTTGAGAATTGGATTTAGATTTTGGATCATTGGTTGTTGTTAGATGAGTTGCCTATGGATGGGTGGACGATGTTAACTCTATACGAAAAGACACTACAAAAGCTTAGGTACCCATGTTACTACATTTTGCTAACTACAATACAAGAAAAGATTGACGCTCACACAGTCAGGTTGATGATGATCATGATGATGTTGATGAAATGATGATGAAAAATAAGATGATAAAGAAGAGGCGAGCTTTTAATAAAAAAAAGAGTCAGATACATGTATTTATATTCGTTTTGGATAAGACATAATGTGTTTGATGATGATGATGAAACTACATGCTGATGATCATATATAGAAAAGTTAGAGAGTTCTTGGTCAGACTTTGTGAAGAATAGAATGGGATTACAGATTAAAGTTTTTCCTCTGTTCGTTCAGAAAACAAAAGGAGACCCACCCTGTTGCACAGTGAGAATTTGGGAACACTCTTCGATCAGACTAATCACTTCTGCATTCAGCATTCTACTTTACTTTTCTATTATATATATTACTGGCCAATTCAATTTATATAAGATGATAATATTCTATGTTATATTGATGTTTAAAAAATTGTTAGAATCATTGGTCCACCACCAACATTAAGTTTCTCATAAGATATAAAAGGTATATTGTGTGCTTTTCCCTGCCCATCCGTCTAATTTCTGTCAAATCATTCCGAGATCGAGTAAAAATATTTCTTCGAAAAAAGGGAGATTTTTTCACATACATTTTGAAGACTTGGACGTACATCAATATTGTTATGTACTTGTATTACTACTACTGCATAACACTTTCCACTTCATTACTTTTTGTCTGACATTTTTATAGACTAGAAAGAGCCAAAAAGGATTGTATTGAGTCGTGCGCTGCGGTGAACCAAATTCAACCTTACTTTAACAATTCTTTCATCCTTTCTTTTTACATAAAATATTATGAAAAGGCATTCTGTGTGGTGAGAGATTTGTAATATCGTAATAGGAAAATAAGGAAAACGTTCAAATAATAAAAACACAAATAGTAAAAGAATGAGTTAAAGCTTGGGTTGGGTTCCGAGTCCTTATTAATATGTAGAGTATTATGAGTATCAAGGGCCAAGGGCCAGTAGTACTGAGTTTCAGTAGTTTTCCATGTTGTACATTAGTGTTATACGCTTTTGAACTACTAACTTCATGTTGTAAAACATGCAAACTAATTTCAGTATTTTGGTAATTTAATGAGGCAAAATGAGATTTGTAAGAAATATTCGGTTTAGGCTATTATGACAATACAATATTATTAAATATTTACACTACTACTGTCTGAACTCAAAGGCATAATATAGTGTCACCAAATAATTTTTATTTTTAGGATTTTGAAAAGCTAATTGGACGCAATGTGATGTATATTGCGGTGGAACATGATCTTGGTAATAAGTGGGTGTTAATTAGGAAACTAATTTTACTGTGGTGTTACATGATGCACCTCTGAAATATGAGATTCTTCCCTATACACTAGTCATCCAATTTGTCAAAAATTAGCTTACAGAAGATTTTCACACTCTTCAGCACATGGTCCTTTTAATTTTAGTACCTCATTAACACCATGTTACTGATCGTTGGCAGTTGTAACTGTACTACATTACTGTTACTAAAACTTTGTTCTTTACAACTGACTTTGAAAGTAATAAATATAACTTTTTAGGTGAATTCATTTGACATCTGTCTTGTGCTGAGTTCTATTTTAATGCTATTCTTAAGCATTCTGGATTTTACAATGGTGCTTAATATTTTTAATTTGCTTTTCATATAGTAATTCAATTTATGTGGATTAATTTGACGTGGTTTATGAATTCTAGCATTGGAAATGTTTTCAAGCTCTGTCTTTTCAATTTTTAAGGAAAACTACTTTCTTTAGAGAATTTTTAAAAACTGGGGAAAAATTATCTTAGTTCTTTAACCATAAACATAGAAGTTTATAAATTAAAGGTTTGTGACGAAATTCATTTTTCATAGCTGATTTATATAAAATACTGGCTCACTTATTGTTTAGTCTTAACTCAGAAAAAACACTTCCTAATAGTAAGAGAAAGAAAATAAAATAAAGTCTGTACTAAAATATGATATTTCTTTTCACTGCATTGCGTTCCATTACGTTATATATGACTTAGCTATTGACTTTTCCTTTATTAATTGATAATTTGTTTTAAAGATAAAATCCGTTTGTGTGCCCGTGCCGAATTGTATTCTTGAAACGGAACCAATATCGAGATTAAACACTAAAAAGAATGCCCAAATGATTATAAAGACATTGTTAACAATTAAAATTTAAAATCTATGCCCATGGAAGCAAACAACTTAAACCTTAATTTACTGGAAGTTGCAATCAGCCGATTTTAGCCATAATATTTAAGTATCGTTAAGAAACATTCAAATAGCATAATAATATTAAAATTTGAAAACATAAAAAAATGATAGAATTTTTGATTTTTTCGATTTATAAGCAGTCAACTAATTAATTACTAAAACAATATACTGTGATAAACCTCCTACAAAGCCTCTAAATACTAGGCTACTACACTAGACAAGATACGGAATTTGTGTATACTCTGGGAGTGTGTTAGAACTTATTATTACTGACTGATTAAAGGGTTTTTCATTTCGGAATAAAAAAAACCCTTCATTTCTTTCAAAGATTGTGAGAGTAGTCTTGCGGTGAAAAATTACACTTTTTTCAGTTTGTGCACCATAAAGCTATATTGTACAAAGCTTTTCACTGAACTTTGTCTCGTTTTAGCTCCTTAAATTTTCATGAAAATTCATGCTTTTTAAACATTGCTTTGATATTTAATATGACTTAGAATTTTTTTTGTGGTTGCTATAAAGATCTTAAGCCACATTCCATCAGACTTACGGAAATGCTTAAATTGTAAGCTTCTTTTAGTGTTCAAGATAAAACTTAAAAAGGTGAATTTGAGAGGTGAAATAGATAAAGAAACGATGTTATTGAATTAACTACCATTCACAGATTGATTTATGAAAGTCGTCATGTCAATGTTCATGCTCTATTTATTCGTTTTTCAATTCTCGTGAATTACTGATTGTAAGTTTAATAATTTAATTAATGTAAGGTAATGAAAAACTCGCTATTTGCATTGCATGTAATTCGTCTGACATATGATCATATCGGACATCCAAATTTATTTCTAGATTAGAATAGACTAACTATCGTAATGAAAGTATGAAAATAAAACCAGAACCAAAGGTTTATGCAGATGCAGACGTGACCAGCCTCCGTTACAGAGTGTTTGGAATAAGGCCTGGAACCCTATAGGCTCGGGTTTGACCTTTAACTTTTTAAAGAGTGTACTTAGGGAAGATCGAGGGGTGCAGTTCAATGGCAGTTAGTTTGCCTATCTTATAGTGTATATGCTTATAGCAGTAACATTTGGAAACTGGGTAGTAATTAGATCGATCATATCTAATCGAAAAAGTTGTATTTTTTAGTAGGTAGTATGAATCTAAGTAATAAGGCCAAAGTTACGCAAGTAAAAAACATGACGGCAAAGCTTTGAAAAACTGGTTCAGTCGACAGATAAATCTCTTTCGCTTTTCTTACAATTTCAGTAGTTTATCAACGCATTCTCCAACATATCGAAATAAAGAAATTTTATTCGAGGTGTGGACAACTAACAATAAGTGTAATTTGGAATAAATGGCTTAGAAACAATCGTCTTTAAAACTTTGCTTTCTATTAAAAAGTATGCTCAATTATGAATGTCATAAGTCAAAGCTCACCCATGCCCAACTTTACATCCATACTATTTCATTGGCGAAAAATGTACCAATTGCTTTCAAGAAAGCTTGATGTCTTACTTAATTTTTACATATGTTAAATTTAAACTTATTAAGGAAATTCTTCCTGATTCTTGAGCCATAAAACATGCACAATTTGCAATTTCTGTAGACAAACACATGTCCCAAGAATCAGTTTAATATTTTATTAATTCATTTAACTCAGAGAAAAATCAATTAAGCAAAGTATTCCTTAAAACCTAGACTAGGCTTTTACTGTTTGGGGATGCTATGAGGTATGTAAAGAATGTAATGCGGGGAATCTAACGTTTTTGGTCGGCTCCACCGTTAATTTTTTGTGGTAGTATGAAGTTATAACATGGTTTCCAATCAATATTCCATACAAGTCAACATTGGCTGCAACAAGTGGATACCAAAATAATTAAATGTCTCCAAGAGCTAAAACTATACGAAATAATTTGATCCAACACAACATAATGCTTGTAATAAATATTTCTGGTGTTTTACAACGACGAATTTTACATTTATTACACCTATTCATAAAAACATTTTTAAATAGCTCCATATCGAGTATGCTATCAAACTAACTGTAAACAGAATTGCATAGTACCTTAAGGCTTAGAATACTTAAAATTTACATAAATATATAAGATGCGTTGATGGGCTTTGTGAATTATTAATGTTGCTTACTATCGCGAGAAAGACTACAAAGATTATCCTAGAGAATCTAATCAAAATTGAACACTTTAAAATACGTAGCCTTACTGACGATAGATCACTTTTTGGGATGCAATGCACTTCCATAGAAAGTCTTCCAAATAAATATCTAAAAAAATATTGGTTCAAAAATCGTAAGTATAATAAGCGAATATCATGGAATTTTGTTTGTAAAAATTGTGCTTACTAATCATATGAGGACGTCGAGCTTTTTGATAGAATTCTTCCATCTCATCAAAATCCGATTGGCATGTTATAATGACATTCCTTTTTGGGAACCTTGAACAAGTGTCCCTCATAGTTTTTAATGATCGCATATCTAAATCAGCGACTCCTCCACTACATTCTATTACTTGTTTGAGCTGCAGTCGTCTATATTGCTCAATTCCTTTAGTTATGTAAAATGTTATCCCCTGAAAATAAAATTTATTAGGTTTATTTACTTTTGCTGTACATCAAAGTTTCAATACAGAATGAAGAGATGTTCAAATTACCTTAAATAGAAATTGACGTCCTGATTTGTCTAGCACTTCGGATAACTTTACACCAAACGTTTTTGAGAATAGCATATGGTCACAGATGTATCGTTGTTCGTCAACAAATTTATTTGCTATGATAGAGTCGTATACCCAGTCACAACCTACAATATATTGTACGCGACTGATAGCAACAAATAGTTTTGCAGTTACAGCTTCGGCTTTCAGGATTAAGTGAGATGCGTCTTTAAAATCGTTCGTTACTTGTCCACCCAACAGTTCTATTTTTTCTTTAATCTAGATTATAACAAATACAAAATTTATTATAACTTACCAGCCTCTAAAATCCTTTTTTATGCTGAGGGGGTTCAGAACAAACTTACCTTATCTTTGGTGTGGCGTTGAAAGCCTGAAATAACAACCAAGGGTGGGAGCCTGTCACTCGATTCTTCTTTCACATCCTCCTCCTCAATTTTCATTTTTACTTCTGGTGGAGGAGATAACGGTTCATCATCAAACTCGGCAGGTTCGAGCTTGATTTTTTTCATTGGGTTCTCCTGATTGTTTTCTTCTAATGGGCGTTTTGTCGTTTTTGCCTTCTCGACAACTTCATTACTAACCCGAATAGGAACTTTCCAAGCAGCTACAAGGCAGTTAAAAGTTTCATTTGTTGAGGCAATAGTTTATGAAATTTGCATATACATTAGCAAAAAACTTACCCATTAAGTGAGGAGCCAATGCAATGTCGAACCTAAACGGTTGTTCTAGGTTAAACTGCTGATATTTAGGACAGTGAATCACTTGAATACTGGAGAAATGACCGAGCATCACTTCGTTTAAAAATTGAATACTAACAACAGGTTTTTTCCATTCCCTTGCCTTTTGAAACTTCAATCCTTCCGCTCTAATCACAAAAAAGTGCAATATTACCAACCAACTGTTGTTTTTGTGGGTCTAATTAAATTTTAGTAAGTAGAAAAAATAGTAACTTGTTTGACACCAAACAGGTATTGAACTTGGTAAAATAGCTTGTCCATTTTGCTCCAAGGATTGTGCACATAGATCTGATTCTGGTTCGACTTTCATCGTAATATCCAGAAATGCATATACTGTGCTCCTTCATTGGAGCTTCCTCTCTGTGAAAAATATGCGAAGCAAGGGTAAAACAAAATTTAAAAGTCATAACTAAATTCAGTAACAGAACATAGAATAATAATTTGCAATACTGACTCTGTGAATGGCACCGGAAGGTGTATAGCATAGTATGGAGGAACCATTGTTTTCCTTATACAGATATCTGATAGCCAATGAAGAGTAACAATCCTTTTTCCTTCTCTAATTACTTGCTGAAACTCTCGGAATTTCTGGGTTTTGGCAAGGACATGTGTCACAGTAGATGGTGAGTATTCCTCAACAGTTGCTCCACCGAAATTTATAACTACACGCTCCCAGTCTTGACGGTCCATTTCCTCAGCTGCCCAGAACACACAGCCAATGAGAAAGACCTCCGGAGACACTAGTCAAATTCGTAGAAAAGGATAGTTAAAAAAATAGTTCCGCGTTAAAACAATACAGTTGCACATTAAACTGGGCAATAATCTTACATTTAAGCTGAGGATCGTGGCCATAAAACTGCGGCCGAGCCGGTGTAGTGGGTAAAGTAGGAGAAGCCTGAGAAACGGCTACTCGAGATACTCCAAAACTGTTCACCTGAATTGGTTTAGATCCGTTAGTAATGTTCGCAAGAGCTCTTCGTTGAATAAGAATATTTGACTGAGTCGTTGCTGGTGCAGATTGTGGAAGGGATTGTGAGGTGACTGGTGGGGGAGGTGGAGGACACATCGTTTGAGTTGTAGATGTTGTTGCAGTTAATGAGGTACTGACAGATGCTGTATTCGCATTCGACTCTGGGCCTGTATTCCCTTGGAGTCGATTGCTGAGCAAATTGGCCAAAGCTGTTTTTGTCTTGGAGTTTACCACCTGAACCTACCAGAGTTGTATCATACATGTACTACATCGTGACTTCTAAACAGCCCAAGTGAGCCTCTGATTATTTTATCTCATAGTAATATCACAAAAAAAACTAAAAAAAATCTTCACACAAAACACTGGCAAACAAAATATTGCTGAAAACTATTTTGTAAACTTTTTTGAAATGCAACATGCTTTGTATGGTTATGGACAGCCTTTTTGAGTTGTTAATAAGAGGCTAAAAAACAGAATATGAAAATCTCGGAGGTAACAATGCCATCCTATGACAATAAAATTCATTCAAGAATCTGTGGTTTCATAAGTGGGCTTGGTAAATTTTCGGAAAAAAAAATCTGCTACCTAAATTCATGCCGAAGAAACTAAAAACTAAAAACAGCCTAAGGCATAAGCAGTTAGTGGCAAATGTGACTATGAACGCTAAGCCTGCGAATAGCTAACGAAAGGAAACAAGGAAGGAGAGGAAGGATCGTCAAAAACAACACACACATAACATGCAAATCAATAATCATAAATTTAATAAGTTATGCTGTACAGTCGACTTACATAAGGCATACTT